>JALPQI010013135.1:0-24268 GCA_025490895.1 Thaumatotibia leucotreta
TAAGTTTACAGTGGTTGATGTAGTTTGAAGCATTAACAAGGTTTTTCAGCGGTAGATTAGACCCCGTGCGCAATTAGTTCCTGTGGACGCTACATATCTGTTTAGCGGCGGTCGGTGAGCTCGCACATTTATAGCGCGGGCGGCGCCGGGCGGACCATTTGTATGGCTCACGTCACGCGACCCGGCATTTGTCAAGTTGCTATTGAAATAACATGGCTCTCTATTATATCTTGCAGAATTCACAACAACTGTACTTTTGAAATAAACTAACAATAATATAAGTAATGAAATAGGTGAAGTAAACTTAATTGTTCTATGCTTTATATGTTTCTGATATATCAATATATTAATATTATTATTACCTAATTAACCATATTTTGTAACTAAAAAGAGACTTGAATAAACATATTAATAATGCTGTTTATTCAACAGAAGATTAAGAAGATATTCGTAGGTATAGGTATTGATACGATTTAAGTAAATTTCTTTAAGTACATTTTATTTCGTAACAAGTTAGGTTCTTGTATAATAAGCGATTCAACATTTTGATAATGGCGTAATTGTATGAATATGTAAGTATAATCGATTGTAAAATGATTATTTTTAATACAGTCATGTACAATCATGATTTACATATTATATCTTAATTTTAATCGAAATGATAAAATAATTTCTTACAATATCAGTGCCTGATAATTTAGTTCTTAATACGTAATCATTTCTGTTTTAAAGAAATATGAATAATTAATTTAATGTACATTTTACAAGGTCCCTGAAATCAAAATTCAAATGGATTACATTTGCTTATTCATATTCATTGTCATGAGACTAGGTACTCATCACAAGTCGGCTGCTCAGAATTCAGGAAGCCTTTTGTTGTTGTAGTCTTCTATTCAAGATTCACAAGACAGTGGATCCAGTGTTGTCAGATGGAATATTAACAAGGGACGACGTCGCCGAGACAATCCCTTAAACATCCAACATTGCACATCTGATGCCGGCGGCCGGCGGTCCTTCAGTACTGACAATGTCCTTATTGAACACTTTTGACGTGTAACGTCCATAGTTTCCGGACCTTCGATATCAGTGTGAAATACGCAATTGTATTAAATTTCGTGATGACATCAATACCACATGACATGCTGTTCGGGGAACATAATTTATTTAAATTAATTATGGCGAAGAGTTGGCAACTTTCTCGCACAACACGTCAGCATTGCGATACAGTGAGGAAGCATCCCCGGTACAATGCCAAAAGGGTCAATGTTAGATGTACATAGGTTAGGTTACTTAGATTTCAATCAATAACTGTGTTTCACTTATGCTATCTTTTAAGATTGAATAGTAAATGTGTGTTATTTACACATTGTACGCTAATACTACTAAATTGTTATATAATAACCTAATAAGTTATACCAAGGTTATCATAGAAAGTTAAAAAAAGTGAATTTGCTCCCTACTAAATTTAAACATCTGTCGTTGAAATACCGAGTCATAACGTTATTCTTATATTATGCAAAATACATTTCTAAATTTTAGATATTTATAATACCTCCTTACCGTGGCTACAGACTTAATTTACACTGAGTACATTCTCTGAAATTTGTTCGCTATGATTAACTTACTCGCGAAGTTTGTACAAGATTTTAAGTTAACGAAAGTTTAATTTCGTTCCACATATGTTGTTTACTATGCGCAAGCACGTGGCTTGGAATAAATTTCAGCAGAAATGTTGGCTTGTGTTTCATTGGAATAGTTGAGGAGGTAAAATGTCTCGCAGCCGGCATTTGTTTCAAGACATCTGTAAACTCTACGGCATGTACAGCGAGCTTCAGCACAGGTTCACATGAATACTATTTTAGGTGCATTGTGTCTTAAAATATTATGTTAAGTGACTCTAGGTAATGCGCCCATTAGTATTGAGTATTGAGCAATCAGTTGACTCTTGTTTTCAGATTACGCGCAATAAAGTATAAATAGCATACTTATGTAAATCAATTGTGGCAAAATGTTGTACAATTTTAAGCAAAATATAATAAGTAAGATCAGCAGATTTTTGTTCATACCATTTGAATGTCATAAAAAAAAACTGACGCATAGGGTTATCGAACTCGAACAATATTACAAGATCTGTTTGTCACAATGTATGACATCAACCAAAAAAAAAAATTAGCTTTCGAGAAATAGGCCCCGTAAAAGTCAAAAGAAATGCACAAAAGATAATCGTATTAATTTGACCAGAGATTTGACTTTTTCCTGTGCAGGTGCTCGTATTGTACGTATGCTACCTACCGTGTGGTATAAAAGACTAGAGACTTATTGTAAGATTGCGCTTACGTTAACATTTTTTCTATTATGTTACGGCCTCCGCAAAATTTTGCTTACGTAGCTGGAGGTTTTGGGTTAAAATCCCGATACTTTTATTTGTTCCAGAGTTATGATTGTTTTGTAAATGTATATGTTATACATACCTAGTGTAGGTAATACCTAATAGGTAAATCTAATACAGGCGAATATCTGGATGGTAGATCATAAGACAGCTACACTACGATAGTAACATTTGATACAATTGCAGTATACTTGAAAGCTGAAATCGTGGTTTATTCGTGGTACCTATGTGATAAAATTGACAAATATGATTACAGCTACTTAGGAAATCCTCAAAAAATATTGTGTGGTTATAAATAATGGAGTAAGTAGCTTAAAAACCGACAAAATTTACGAATTTCGTTTTTCGCGGTAGGGCGCTGCAGTATTGGTTTATTTACAAATTAAATAGTATGGTTCGGCGAAATCAGTTCGTTTTATTTCATGGCAAGTTTGAGACAAGCACTATACAAATCTAGATGAGAAACAGGGTTACAGGCCGTGTATCCCTGTCTGGCCTCAGTTCCTTCGGTCAGATATATCTACTTGGCCTGTAACCCTTCGTTTCCCGTCCTCTGTAGTAATGTACTATTAAAATCAAACTATTTCGAACATAATCGGCCCAGCCGTTTTTGAATAACTACGGAAGCCTACACTGAGTATGGCCCGACATGCTCTTGGCAGGTTTTTATAATTAAACTCATTAAACCTATGCCTGGTTTAATAATTGGTCGCAAGTATTAGATTGACACACGGTATGTCGTCATCTAGAGTACTCACATAAAAAGTCTCATTTAAATAATTATATCTCGGCCTCCGTAGCCTGGGTGGTAGTGACCCTGCCTACAAAGCTGGAGCCGCTGGAGCTTCTAGTTCCGAGTTCGGATCCCGGCGAAGGCATTATTTGTGTATTTATTATTTATCACAAATATTTGTGCCTTGGTTATGGCTGTATGTATATATATATATGTATTCAAGTACCTATATGCATTGTATCTATTATATTTATCTTCACTTGGTACCCACATCACAAACATTAATTGAGCTTACCGTGGGACTTAGTTGATTTGTACCTAACCGTTAGGTACCTAAGATGCCCCAAGATATTTTATTTATTTAACATGAAATAAGTAGGTACTTTATAGGTGACTATTTTAAATTAATTGCTCAACACAATACGAGCACGTGCTATATATTAAGTAAGCTTTTAAACGACAGCCGCAGTCTTACGTAGACAAAGACCCTGTTTATAGGTATTTATTTATGTACCTACATGCATGGTTTAAATCGAATTCTGTAAAATAACAAAACTTAAATATTTTACGACGCAAAGTTCTTCTGAAGCAAACATCGTTTCGCATTTTCTTATCGTATCGAAAAGTTTCGTAGTCCCAGTCTGAACAATCCTCTCGTCGATAATGTTTTATTGCATGGATTTTGTTTTTGTTGCTGTAGGTAGGTATTCTTTTGTTATATTGCTGCCTTTTATTATTTGAGTAGGTACACTTCTATATGGAGGTAATTATAGACAGTAGTTATTGCAGGCATAATTAGATACCTTAGGTAATAATATATACATTACATAAATACATTACACAATATTATATTAACTCATGTTTTGCAGCGTTTCATTTGGAATTATTGTTTTAACTGTCTTTTGGAAGTAATTACAAATAGCTTAGATTTTTGCGTATACAATGGTATGCCGTTAGTCGTAGTCCCTACCTTACTAAAACCATCATTTAATAGTATGTCGAGTTGTGTACTTGTAGGGTTTCGTAGGGGCCAATCTATCACTGTAGTTGTATTTAAAATAAGTCTAGTTTCTTGTAATAAATGTATTTAGCTAACTGTTTAATACATTACTAGATACATTTAGCCATGAATAAAACAGACATATAGCAATATTTTAAATATGTATTAAATGTTGCGCAGTGTGCCTGGGGAATCCTAAAACATATTAATAAGTCAGCGATTGTCGATTTACATATAATTCAATGAAAATAAATGATGTGGTACCTATCGATTTTACACAACTTTACTTGAACGTGACCATCGGGCAAACCACCGATCACTCTCGGACCTCTCGGTGGCTACGGTCAAATGGGCCCAACCGATTCCTCCAATAAATTTACTTTTATATTTAGGATTCTGTAGTCAAAAAGGCAAAAACCAAATTCTTATGTAGCTGGTCCCGTCCCGCTCGCTTGTCTAACAGTTTGAACATTACAAGTACCTATCTATTTATGTAGCCGTGTAGTGACGGCAATAAGAATACATTTGTCACCACCCCACCTCTTCCCACAGGTGTCGTAAGGGTCTACTCAGGGATTGAATTTCTCACTGACCATTAGTTGATAGAAGATGATGATCGGCAGCAGCGTCATCATAGTGGATACACTACTGCGATCGCCAATCCGTTTGCTCAGCGTGGCGATTATGGGCATTTACCTCCTTATACGTTCAGCAGTGGACTGAGGATTAATAGAGTGAGGGTTACGTCCAGCCTGATAGGCTGATGATGTATGATGTCATTCGAAAGCTATCAAGCGTACGTATTTACATAACGTAGGAACATACCTAAGTATTTGACAGATGAATTTTATGAACCGATACTTTTTTCTTTTCTAATTATTTGCGATACCTAAAGGTTGTCTGGAAGAGATCGCTTCTTAACGTTAAGACTGCCTGTTGTCTACCTTTAGTCAATTCGCTACTTTCTCTGTAATTGTTTTCATTTATTTAGGTGTGCAATAAGGAGTATTTGTATTGTATTGTTTTGTACATACTGTCTAATCTTTAATGTTGGTGTTTCAATAAATAATTCTGCCAGTGCATAGGTACTATAAACAATTATGTTCTTCGGCTTTTTAACCGTTGTTCATTCACAGGCAGTATAATATTACGAGCTATTTTAGAAATAATCGGATCAACCGTTATTATCGTATCAATTGTCATCATACAAGTCTGCAATTGTCATCATGCAACCTTTTCTTCGCTCTTATAATTTCATAATTAATAAATATTTATTTAATGGCTATACAAAATGGCTATACTGTGCCTAAGTAAAGGCATGGCTTCCCTTAATCTGTAGAAGTAGCTCCACGCCCCCTTTTTCAGTGCGGGTTAAAACTAGCTACCACAGTGCACAGACTCTAACATAGATATCGTCTCTTTTCTGCAAAAGAATTACTATAATGATTGGTTATGCAAAATGAACACCATTTTGCTTAAATGATGTATTATGTTATGTTAAGATACGAGTAATTATTAGGTCCTCATATTTAGATACGTACCTACGATAGGTAGGTATATGGTAGGTGCCCATAAAGTACTTTATTCGTGTACCTGTCATATTTATTTAATAATATCATACGGTAAGGAACTTAAAAGGGAACAGTGTACGAATAGGTATAATGCGGTTTATTTGATACAGTTAGTAAAGTATCAAGTTCCTATGTCGCCGCTCGAGGTCGCAGTGTAACGCACACATGACAAAAGTTTCAATAACTTTGTTTTAGATTTAGATGGTTGTCTCGACGTACGCTCCGCCAGCAAACATTTGTAGAACGTGATTTTACTCAAAAGGACGGATAAGCCATCGAAATTAACTTGTGTCTGGTGCTTAGAGGTCGTTGGTTCAAACTAGAACCGTCTTGGAAAAGTTTATTTGTAAGATAAGTTTATTTCTCAAGCTTATTTATTAAAACAGTCTGAATCTTCTTTGTAAATATTCACTTCAAATAATGAACTGGAAATAATATATTTGAATTACATAGTTATATTTCAATGAAACGTTAGGTGCCAAGCTAATAAATGATATTATTATCAAACCTAGAATTAGATTTTATAGATATACAATAATGTAAATGTAGTGGATTAAGAAAAGCGATTTAGCTCTCATTAATAATTATATGAACTTAAACTTATTTCGTATTTGATTATTAGACGACGTCTATTTCATCTTGGAAGTTGATATCTTGGTATTTTTTTACACCATTTGTCAGTAATGTTTTTGTAACGACCTTTAATCGGAAGTTAGTTGCCATCATATGAATAATAAGTAATATGAGTATTTTTTATAATAATAGTTATTACTTATACCACTACATTCATGCAAATAATTCATTTGTTTAACGTGTAATCTGGAAAATGGGCTACATCAATCAATCAATACGAGAGCGTTAGGTATTTTGTAGGTAGATTTAGGAATCATATTTATTGTATAATATTCTGAATATAAGCAAAAGTTAGGATTCATGTCATTTTTCATTCTAAAATCAGATCACATAGTAGGCTGACTTATATCCACCGAATAAGTATTAGGTACACTTCTTTTAAAGGCTTTTTATTCCAGTTTAACTGTTACTGGAATAAAGGTAGATTAATAGAAAAACATAATTTTACATAATCTGTTGATAACAATTATTACAAATGTTCATAAATTAGACAGACACCTTTTGTAAAGCAAAAATCGATACCTATAAAAGGTTACCCACAAGAACAAAACTGTTTATTAACAAAATGTTATTTAAGAGAAAAGAACTTGATAATGATGATAATAAAATTTCTGAATTTTACCCTTTAACGTGCTAAAATTGTATGCACGAGCTAGGTGTGGCTTTAAAACTTTCTTTGTAAGTAGAAAATTTTGGCTTCACGCGATAACGATGCAAAAATGAAAATATGTGAAAACTAACTTAGCCGGCACTTTTAGAGAATGAGCTTTTAACGTTATTGGGGAATTTGCTTGGAGGCTACGTTTTATCTCATGGTTTTCAATATTAGTCGATAGGAAAACTTAAAGCTTCGACAACAAAAGTTCGTCGGCGCTTGAAAAATATTTTCGATTCGCCTACATTCCAGAAAATCCTATTTCTGGGGGCTTATGATGGTCGTGCTGTTAACTTGACAAACGGCATTTTATCGTGCATTTTGATTTCTATACTATGGTTGAAGTCAATTTTTACCGGATTTTGACAATTGATAAGCGACGAGATTTGTATACGATGGTCGTATCTGTCACTGCCAGTGCTGCCAGATTATTTACCTTTGAAAACATCAAAGCATTTCTATCGCAGGGCTGCCAGATTGTAAAATTGTTTTTTTTTTATAGTTCGGGTGCTTAGTTTATCCTGTTTTTATAATCGAGTAGGTACGTAAAGAGAACATTTTAAATTGTTGAATGATTATACTGTGTCCAGCAATCTCTCTCAGTAGAATAAGGCAGCAAATTCAAAAAGTTGTGTTCCATTTCATGACAGCTTACAAATTTTTTTTGGAATATTTTACTTTACCAAAATCCTACCAAGACCACAAATTATTAAATAAATTCATATTTTATCTTATTACTTATTTTTTCTACATAATTACAATTATTTATTAAAAATATTGAACGTTGAGAAACGCAATAGGGTTGTTCAATTAATTTTTTCTTATTTTGGATGGCACATAAAACAACAAATCAAACAAACAATCCTACCTAATAATAATAATCTTTCTACAAAAAGAATAATAGGGAAGAAGTTGACTAAGTTTTTGAAGCGAAGAAAAAATACGTGAGTACAAGCTTAATTTGCAATTGCGAATATTGAAAATGCTTAAGGATATTACGTCTCACTGCGAGCTACTAAGCTATGAGCTATGGGCTATAAACACGAAAAAAAGAGACACGGCGATACTCGCCCGGCGGTGATAGCTGACAGCTGAGCGAGTATCGCCGTGTTTCTTTTATTTACACGGGAGTGCGTATCTTTTGTTCGTGTTTATAGCCGATAGTTCATAGCTTAGTAGCTCGCGGTGAGACCAGTGCCTAAGATTATCACTGTCTATTTTGTCATTATCGCCTATAAAAAATATCAACGATATCATCCCGTGAAAAATTCATGATGACATCATTTTGTCATTGAATAAAAAATATATATTTGAGCGGTTTTACACGACGCGTTTATTTTTGCCTGACTACCAGTCTTAACCTCCACCACGGAAATTCCAGAGAAACACATTTTCGAGTCTTCCAATTTGTTTTTATATTTCTACAATATTTTCAATTAATCGTAAAACTATCGAGTGAGATAGTTAACTATCATGTAATGATGAAACGGATACGTTTACATCTCTCTCTCTCTCTCTGACGCGATTGCATCTCTAAACTTTAAAAAACCGCCACCAGTGGCGCTGGTCGTCACTAAACATGAAATCAATCAAAGTACTCAAATAATGAATTTACAAAATTATCTAATTTAACTAACAAACCAAAATATTAAATGTTTTATAAAATAAACAACAGCTTCCGATAGTAATTTCTATCGTATTATTTTAAACATAAAATAAAAGTAGGTTGTGTTGTGGGTCCAACATTCCACGACTTCCACTTCGTATTCATATAAATACTATTTAAACAAAATGTGACTTTTATATTTACGAAATGGTGAGAAAACCAACAGAAAATTATAACAATAATCAATTAAATCAATCTTGTTGGCAGCGTGCTGTAATACTACGGCACTACATTACTGCGCTACAGAGTTCTTACATTCTTAGTGTTTGCGGAATGAGGGATGGATGAAATTATCAGAAATCCTTGATTTTTTTTCTGACGACAGGCATAACCTTCCTAAACTTCGGAAATAAGTTTCATCGGGCCTAACGCGAAAGACGAAATTCGTAAATTTCGAGCATTTATTTCTCTCACTCTAATGACGCCTTCGTTTGAGGCACCCCCATTGCGGCGTTTTGCTGGCTTTGCTGCAAGTTTCAGAATGTGCCTTACCGTTATGCCGGGAACCGAGACATCAGGGGGGGCACACTTAAGGTGGCAACAATTTTCCTTACAGACAGTGCCCGCTGGCGAGTATTTAAGAAACTAATAGGCAGCCATTTTGCTTAAACTTGTCAAATTTCAAATCATTGTCAGCTCTGCCTCTGTGAAGTTTAGATGCGTACGCGCTTTTCAAAGTTTTCTCTCGAAATTCTTGATTTTGTTTGTTGTTTCTAGTTATTAATCGTTATAGGTTGTGTTTTTTGTTAAGTTTTTACTTGCTAGTGATCTTTTCGGTGTTTCAATATGAGTGAGATACCGAAGAAACATTGTGTTTATGGCTGCGATCCTTTAGGTAAGTTAATTTTATTTCACCTTTAAAAGTTATATCATAACAATCATAAGCATTTTAGTAAGACTTTTCTCAACATCAATGGTTGGAATTTGTATTGCGTGTAATTTTCTGTTATCACATCACTCGTCAGTCAAAGGATAATGGCGCATGAAAACTATTAAAAACTATTAATAGTAACACAACACACAAGTTAGTTAGTCTAAAACGAAAGATCGTTCGGAAAAGACCATGATACAGAATGTTTTCTTGTAATATATTCTTGAGCGAATAACATTATTTTTATTTATCGATATTGATGTCATAGCTGTTATGAGTAGATATACGCGTCGCGTGGTATTTTTCTAATTTATCCATCATCAATCAAAAACCAAATTGTGTCGAGTGCTATGCATTAATCTTAAAATAATACTGCTTTTTAACAGTTTAGCCGCGTTTCCAACTAGTGTTCTGAGCGAGCATTCGTTCGTTCTTGGGCAGATGAAAACAGGATTTCATATAGCAAAATGTTCGTTCCTCAGCCCACGAACACGGGAATGCTCATTTAAACTTTCACGATTATCACTCATATTTTACAGACAAACGGGTCTTAATCGCGTAAACTTACGTTTAATTATATCCTGACGTTTCGGGCATGAAGTTACACCCGTGGTCTGCCTGCGACCTGGTCTGTAAAATACGGGAATGCTCGCTCAGAACACTAAGTGAACAACAGAAACAAAGAACAAACACGGCTTTAGAATAACATTTTTAGTAAATAAAAACTATTTAACAGTTGTAATTCCAGTTGTAAACTGTAATTCCACCACCAATCTAGCCGTGTTCTTAGCTGCTTTTACCTTTTCATTAGCACACTTGTGTAAATAATATTTGTTTTATTATTCTAGTCACATGCACAGATCAATGACACGGAGGTTCAGCGTTGAGCACGCTTACAGGCTCAAAATATAGATCCAGATGTATCCACAGACTTATTGCTGATTCAACAAGGTGTCCACGAAATCGAAAACCTTAGAAGAACAAGAAGTATGACTCTTTCCAATACATTGGACCCTAATGAGGAAGATGCTAACCTTCCGAGCATATAAACAACATGGTAAGACATAGTAGCGTAGTCATGGTAAACATAAATATTAATGTATTATCATAGTACCGTAGTTGTAGTGTCAATCATCTTTTAATATCTATGTATACAAAATTTAAAGTACTGAAGTTATATATACTTACAAGAGCTGACAATGCTACGGAGGCTACGGAGGCTGACAATGTTTTGTAAGCAAATGTTTTGTATATGTATTTCTGTAACTTATTTTTAAAATTTACTTTCATGATGCTACAGGCACACGATGATGCCGTGGAAACCTTTGTTTTAATAAATAAATAAATAATGAACTATACATATGTGCCTTCCCAGCTACTTTTCGAAGGAAGATGACCATGGCAGACAGACAAGCCTGTTTCGCTAATAGCTTTATAAAATTCATTCCTGGCAGAGACATACAATTAGTTTATTCAAAATTTAATTAGGCTATTCTACTGATATAATCCTTTGTATGCTGTACTGTATCTGATCCTGAAAAATGTATTTTTTCAGGCCTTGCAGTATGTTTGCAAGCAGTTTGCACCATCGGAGCACATTTGGTGAGGACAAGATTTGGTGACATTGTAGCGTAAGCCGGTGCATTGTCATTGATTTGGTCTAGAGGAATCCTTAAAATCTAGAGGTAATCCTTTGAATTATTTTTTTTTTTATTACTTATGACATCAGCACGGAACATGAAATTTCCTGCTAAACAAGTTGTTAGCTTTATTAGTTTTAGATACCATGTTTCTTAGTAACATTTACTATTTAAGAGCTACACGACCCATATCTAAAATGAAAATACCAATATTTTATTTTTCAAAAAGTTCAGGTTCGATGCCTGGACCGTCTACACGTATTTTTGTATATTTTTGTATAAAAATTTTTACGTCAAGGTTTGGACCACCCTGTATATTATGGTTTCCAAAATCTTCATACCGACCCATTTGGATTGATCAACCTGTATTAGGGTGTTTCACTTTTGTATGGGCAAAAAAAATTGTGATATTTTCCCTGACTTTGCTCACGCACTAAGTTTCTCTGATATAAAAATGATATACAGGGTGTGGCCTGTAATAGGAGCAAAAAATGAAACGGTACACTAATAACCCAATAAATAGTCATAATGTAATAGTTAAAACTTAAAAAAAAAAAATTTTTGCAAAAAAAAAACATTTTTTTTCCTTTTTTTATGTAGTTTTACTGTAGTCGACTTATACCAAAAAAGTTAAATCGGTGTAATACAAAAAAAAATTTTTTTTTGCTAAACCAGTTAAAAAACCATGAGTTCAAAAAAACTTTTTAGCTCATTTAGTTTTATGTCCACTGAACTACCAATATGTTTAATCATTAATAAGGTACAATGTTGTGATACCTAGATACATCACTCATAGGTCGTAACTTTAACATACTGTTTCTCCTTAATGGATAACTTTAAAACACTGGGACCTTTTGCGAATAACTAGAGGCAGTTAGAGGAGTCTTCCATTTGATTTTTTGCTCCTGTTACAGGCCACACCCGGTACATAAAATTTTATTGAGATTGGACAACGTTTAAAGGTTACACACTTTTGAAAGTAAAGCCAAAGCCCCATACATTACGAAAAAAATTACTTTGTTATAAATTAATCAAATATAATGAACCAACACTAAAAAAGAATGGACAAGTCGAATTTAATGTCATATATAAAAAATCAGAACTTATTCTTTGGAAGTAGGTATAAATTCTAAAAAATATTTATAGGGCACTTTTATGAAAACCTAATTCCCAGTGTTTTACTACATTCATAACTATAATAGATTAGTGTACTATATGTAAACATCCAATTATGGCCTAAAATTAAGTAAAAAACCGGGATCTAGGTTACTTTATAAATAATACCATATTAAGGTTAAAGTAAATTCACACACATGCTTAAAGAATAAAATCCTTTTTTTAACCGACTTCAAAAAAAGGAGGAGGTTCTCAATTCGACTGATTTTTTTTTTTTTTTTGTTGTATGTATGTTACCTGATATCTCCGAGAATAGTGAACCGATTCTAAAATTTCTTTTTGTGATCGGACGTGTATTACCCCGAGATGGTCCCATTGGCACCAAGTTGGGGTCTGATGATGGGATCCTGGAGAAATCGAGGGATCTCTTCAAATGTTATAGGTACATGTATGGCGCTTTTGGTAATTTTCATTCATTTACAAGAATTTGCATTCAGAAAGTAGGATTTGAGGAAACCAATGATGGAAACAGATCGGGGATCTTTGAGAAATCGGTTGAAATCGGTTTTTTAAATTTTTAATTTGGTGATTATTATTTTTATATTTGACGATAGAATCTACTTTCCCAAGTAATTTTAGTGTTGGTTCATTATTTTTTATGAATTTATAACAAAGTATTTTTTTTCGTAATGTATGGGGCTTTGGCTCCACTTTCAAAAGTGTGCAACCTCTAAACGTTATCCAATCACAATAAAATTTTAAATATATCATTTTTATATCAGAGAAACTTAGGGCGTGAGCAAAGTCAGAGAAAATTTTACAATTTTGAAAAATTAAACACCCTAACCTGTATGTATATACTATTGTGCCAATATAATAAGTCTATTCTACTGATAAAGTCCTTTGTATGCTGTACTGTATCTGATCCTGAAACATGTATTTTTTCAGGCCTTGCAGTATGTTTGCAAGCAGTTGGCACCATCGGAGCACATTTGGTGAGGACAAGATTTGGTGACAGTGTAGCCGGTAAGCAGGTACATTGTTGGTCTAAACATTTTGTACCTTTACTATACAGGGTAGTTCATTATCATAGTAGGTGCCCGATTGAACACCTCAAAAACAAGTTATGACGCCGTTGATGACCTAAAAGCAGCCATAGAGTCAATTTTAACGCAAATTCACTACATCGAGAAACAAATGTGTTGAATATTGTATTCACAAAGCCACCAATCTCCGCCGTCTCCATACTAAATTATGTGAAAACAATTCATTTTAGACATCATGTTTCATAGAGACATTTACGGCTTGAGACCTACACAATCGATATTGAAATAGAAATTGTGTAAGTTTATTTTTTCAAAACAACCGGGTTCTATTCTCCGGCTGGGTACAGGTATTTTTTTTCAAATTTATGAATGCAGTTTTAGTTTTAATCAAAATCGTTGACGTGGTTTCTAAGAACATATTATCTTCGTATGTCTTATAGTATCAGACATTCCCATACTCATCGATTCGAATAAGCCACCCTATATAGTACAGACAATTCTTATGCTTAGGTACTCTTTTGTTTTTCTCTTTTAAGTTATTTTCGTCTATTTCAGGAGCCTTTCCAAACTCACCGAGGAACACGTTAATATAAACAAAATAAGAAGATGAGACAAAGTGTCGCAACTACCTGCGATCAGTCTGACCATTTTATTGCCACAGGACCGTTGCCTGATTACTCCTGTCTGTGTCTATATTTACATTTATACAACCAAGCTAAATTAGTACATTACGACACGAGTGCGAAAAACATGAAATTCGAAACAAGTGGCAATGTTTTATATCGACACGCGTCTCGTACGACGTTTTTTAGTGCAGATGGCCCTCCGAAGTTTTGGACCTGACGTAAAATGACACACTTCTCGCACTAGAACCTAAAAAAGGCAAAATCTGTACTAAAAAAAAAATTAAGTAAATATGTTAAGCTATGAAATATGTTAAACTGTATGTAAAATTTCACACAAATAATATTGTTATATTTGTTAGAAAAATAATAAAATTTTAGGTGATATCTGCACGTATCGGTGTCAGCTATGTACACGAGCTACGATTAAATACCCTATCTTAATTTTTTCATGCATACTTTATTTTAATCCATCCAACGTCCGAGGTGGGGATCAAAACCACGTGCTTTTCGTGGCTGATGCCTGCACCCCTCAGCCACTCGGTCTTAGCAACCACCAGTAAATTTTTTCGGGTACATGCAATCCCTTACAAGGCTAGGCGCCTCTCTAAGGGTGTATCCAGACCAAAAGAGCATTCGCTGTTCTGTCCCCCGCTCTACGAAATCAACCAATCACGTTTTGTGTAATGATCGATTTTCGTAGAGTGGGAGGTTAGAATAGCGAATGTTCGCTTGGTTTGAATGCACCTTTAGGGCAAGCAATACATGCCTGCACCTCCTATTAGAATACTTTACAGTTTTCTAGAATAGCTAGGGAGAGCTGATGCTGCTATCTATTGAACGTATTGTGAAAACAAACGCTACGCTACGCGTACCGTATTATCAAATTATTTAGTAACTAAATATTTTGATTAGGTAGTGCTTTTATTTAGTTAATGATAATGAATAATTTGATTTGTATTTTCACAATACGTTCAATAGAACATAATTATGCTCTTTAAAATGTGGTTTATGACGTTAGTGTACGTATAACGTATATTTTTTAACGACAAATTTGTGTCGGTGCACATGGGACACCCTTTCCATGTGCACTGACACATTTGTTCAGGTATTTGCCTTGCTTGACTCAGTTTTGCACCGAACTACAAATCTCCAGCTCCAATGATCTCCTGAAATAGACGCCATTTCACCATAATGACAGGTGTCTCAGGTGTGACATTTGTAAAATATCACTTTTACTGCCGTCATCACAGGCCACCGTAGGTTACGACTACCGCTTACTATTGGATAGTCTATGTGCGTGTTTGCTACCTACGCGCCTACATGGAATTATGAAAACTTGCTTATATCGTTAATCAGCTATTTTTTTTTTTCGAAGGTCGTGACAATTATCAAAAGGTTTAGAAGAATTTTCGTTGATTCTTGACACGAGTGAGAATTTCTCTACATTCTCGTGTTTCTTCAGACAATTGTAATTTTACTCCGCAAAAAACCGGCCAAGTGCGAGTCGGACTCGCGCGCGAAGGGGTCCGTACCATAATCATTAAATAAATACCTACAGTTAAATCAACTTATCTCAAAAAACTATAATAGATAATTTAATTAAACCAAAAATCGTTGATAGAGTTTATAAATATGCATAACATATTTTTTTTAGAATTGTATACCACGTAGTTTAAAAAATATAGGGGGGGGACATTTTTCAGACTTTGACAGCTGATATCTCGAAATCGGTTCGCTTAAATAAAAATGTGACACATAAACCTACATTATCATTTTCAAAGACCTTTCTATTGATACCTCACACGCTTATGTACTTACAACTAAAAAAAAATCTATCCCTCAGTTATATGCATGGAGTATGGAGGGCCCCAACCCCAATTATTTTTTTTACAATTATCATAATTTTGTAGCGGTCCATACAACACATATTCTTACCAAATTTCATCACTGTAGCATCTATAGTTTCCGAGTAAATCGGCTGTGACAGACGGACATGACGAATCTATAAGGGTTCCGTTTTTGCCATTTTGGCTACGGAACCCTAAAAAGTAACTTTCTACTGATGTATTAAAGATTTTGCAATACATTTTACGTTGGTGGCAAACAGACACACAGCCCGTCCTACTGATGCCTATTAATGAAACCATAAGTAATGTGTGTGTATGTATACCTACACCTGAAAAAGCGTTGAAAATTATCATCAGCATTTCAGAGAGCACTGACAAGAGATGCCACAAGGCGACTAGTTAGCAGGACAAGCTCTGCAAGCACTTGTGTAAAAATATTATTCAAAGAAAATTGTAGGTATCATGTCACAATATTTTTTATCATTTATATCTTACATTCGTTTCTTATTTCTACTTGTTCAATCAGTACTATAATGTAAGTGCAATTAATCATAAATATCATCACATACTACACTATAATAGTGTAACATGTTGGCAATAGAGTTGAAATACACGGTGCTCGCGAGCATTGCGAAAGATTTTAACTATGCATTCTAGACATCAAAATGAACAAAAAATATTATGAGACCTTATGTCAAACTCCACAAAAAAACTTTTTTTTTTTCTTTTTTGTTAGACTTTTTGAATACTTTTTATCATAACAACAATTTGCTAAAATTAACCTTTAAATTATTTTATTTGGGACAGGTTTTTTCGACAAATCTATTCTTATTTCTTGATTGTCAGGCAAAAGACGTGGTAATATTAGAACACATTGTGGTACCATTGTAAACTAAAAGAAGTTTTATTACGAGTTACGTCGAACAACTTATTTCAAAAAAATTAGCTCTGGAACCAAGCCGAATCCAGGAAATTCTATATAACATGAAAGACTCTAAATATGCTCAGGAATTCAGCATTAAAATCTTTCGGAATGCTCACGAGCACCGTGTATATCCGTATTATGATATCCATTCGATATTTATGGGAAAATACTTTGCATGTTGTCTACTACTGATTAGGTAGGGTTAGTTGTGGAACATTGACACAAACGGACACAATGAAACTTTGCGATATCTCGGAAACCTGACCTTAACGGCTAGCCCCGTCTATCAAACAAGGACAAGCTTAGGGACCCTCCACAACTCCCCAGGGTGCGAGCGACGATCGCAGAAGGAGCACGTCGCTACATGCTTCAAAGCGAATTGAACCAGGAAAAGTAACAATTTTTATTTATATTTCGTAATTTTTTGCAAGAATACAGATAATAGTTTGGTAGTATTTATATTTTTGTCGTATTGTATATATATTCAAGTTTATCTAAGGCTAAAAACTTTTAAAATTAGCTCAAGGTTTGGCCTCGTTTTTTTATTTAGTTTAAAATAATACCCTGGTGTCTCACAATGAAACATTTTTATGTAATGTACAATGAAACAGGTCCATGTTTCGTTGTGTACTGTATAGTTTTATTGTACACCGAATGTGAAATTGCAAAAGATTACTATTCTATGAGACTGTTCATTTAAACATGTTTCATGTTTAGCACCTCATTATCAACCTATTAAGGCCCAGTTGTATAACCTAGGGTTAAACACTGACCAGTAGCTAGAGTGACAAATTTTATATGTACAATAAAATGGTCACTTTAGCTCCTGCTGGTGAATACCTGGTTATGTGGCTAAACCCGGGTGGTACAAGAGAGTCTAAGTAGTACATTTTTAATATTTTTTGGTGACTAGTATAATTATATTATATATTATAAAATTATATATTAATTATTTCGTTAAATGATATGCGTAGTAATAGTGGTCATAAAACATATTTTTTACCTTTTAAAACATTCTGTTTCTACATATTGTATTAATATGTCATTGTTTTCATTAAATTTTTCGGTTGCTGAATGCGCCAATGACTTAAAGATTCGTTAATAAATTAATCTTCCCAAGAATCAGTACTTTTTACTAAGAACAACGACATAATATATAATAACCTATTTGGCTACTGTTTATGTAACTCTGTTTCAATGTTGGCTACCCGTGATATTTTTTGTTTACAATGAAACAGCTCACGGTGTTTCACTGAACACTATTTATTAGTACACATTTAAACAATACACTTTTTTCAAAAACATTTTAAGAATATATACGAAATTTTCAGAATTAGACGTACTTTTTTAAACACCATAAAGAATAATGACTATTAGTATATTATATAGCAAAATATACGATTTTTAACTTTCAAATTGGCAGAGATAGGACAGTTTAAAAAGTTGAATGTTTCATTGATGGCACTTGTTTAAGTAATATGTTTAACAATAAAACATACGTACACAATAAAACAACATGATATTTACAAAGTGTATGATATCTATCGTGGAGATGCCCAGGACCCTCCCGCGTTTAACAGGGTTGCAGTCATACTACGAGGACACATAAAACATAACTTTTTTTTAAATATGTCCCAGTTATCGACGATATTGTTAAGTTACAATGAAACTTGGGTTGTATACAATGAAACAGTCTATCGAATTCATGTATCTTTCAGTGGTCTTATTAATCATATAAAAAATTGAATCCTACTAAACTAAACCTACTCCAGCCTACCGTTATTATTAACTTTCCTTAATTTTGTATTCATTGCAAGCGTACTTATATATATGTTTCATATAACACAGTTCCAATGTTGGTTAAGTCTGTTTCATAGTTCATTGGATTTATTACATCTGTTTCAATGTAAAAAATCAGGTGTTTCATTGAATACATGCACGAGGACACAATGAAACAAATCTCATTTTTTGTTTAAAGTTGTATAACACATAATATACTATTGAAAATAAGTAGAAACCAAGAATGCGATTCGATAGCCAACTAAATTGTTTATCTTCGAACACAATATCTCGCTCGTAACTTCAAAAACACCAGAGATTGGTTTGAAATTTAGTTGTGTCATTGATCCACAACTTACCCTACATTATACTGAACAAAGTAAGTAAATAGATATTGCAGGAGCTTTAACTTACACGGGCTCATACTCATAATCTCATAAAGATTAAAACGCCAAAATTAATAGAGAATCAACATATTTATTATAGTCAATATAATATTAATAAGAAATTTACCCTCAGCTTGGGTAGTAGATAAATAATTAAGTAACTAAAACACCTTAATGAGTTGTAAGTCTACTCTTAAGTTATAGTCGAGTTAATAAATAATTATTAATTACATATTAGGTCATTCATTACCTATGAATTTGGCGTTTTTTATGGAGAATTTTGTGAAATGGTAGATTACAGGCCAAGGCCGTTTAAGTGGGAAATGTATCTAATGAAGTGTAATTGTAGACAAACATGTTTGCCAGTAATATTAGTCACTTCTAAGGCGTGTTTTGTATACAAATCTCTATTTCATAAAACAAGGTACTATCATACGTTTATTTATACCTATTTCAACCATATGAACCGGCAGCATATGGCAAGAGTTGTGTTCAATTAAGGGGGAAAAACGATTATTAGTGTGATAAAACCTTTGTTACACACACACAGTACACTGTTGAAAACAAAGAATTATTTAAGTTTCTCTTTAGACAATTAAATTAGGAATCAACTGAAGTCTATGACCAAAAACACGAATTTCATAGGTAATGACCCAATATTAATACAAAATGTGTAATCACTAATCACAGTAAGTACAAAAATACCTATCATAGTGGCTAGGTTTCATGACATTAATTCATTCATGCTTATTGATTTAGAAAGAATGATAAATCTACAAAAACTCTAATTTAACATGAAACTAATAACATTTTGAAATTCTCTCAATACCATGAGTGCATGTATGACTACTAATAATAAATTGACAATATCAGTCCTAATTCTTCAATTAAATAATCTTGACTTAAAAATGTAATATCATAATTAACTTAATTTCATAACTTGCATCTTTCATTTAGAAAATATGAAACATATGGAAAAGTTGAAGCATTTTATGGTATGTAGGTATGCTTTCCATAGATTACCGTTAATTGACTGACATACATTTAGTAATTTTAGTATACTACCTATTATTATTAATCTCCTTCAGGATGTCATTTTGTTTAGTTATTTTTTCATGCATGTAGCATTGTCTTTTCACTTCTACTTTTTCTGTCAGCATTTTATTTCATCACTTGCGGCGTTGGGGTAATATTTCTGGATTATTTTGTTTCATTGTCGTCAGCTAGAATATTAAAATAACTAGTTAATAATCTGTATCAATATTGAGTATTATTTACCTACATTAGAATATATTATTTAGCGAATTTATTTACCAATTTGATAAACAACTGGCATCATTTCCACTACCTTCTGGTTCCTGTCTTGAGTTAAGTTGTATTGTGGACAGTAAGCAACAATACACAGGGTGGCCAAGAAAGAAATGCATAACCCATAACCATTGCCAGTGAGGTTTTGGGACGCAGAGTAGATGGCCTAGCCGATTTGTTTGGAAATTAATTTAGGTTGAGGAACCTGTAGTACCTAGTAAGTAAGTAGTACTTAATAGTAGCACCTTTGTTAGTAGTTTATTTTAATTAAAAATAATGATTGAGACTTCTAAAACTGTCAAAAAGCCCCTTGGGGGTCTATTATGAATCCCAAAAGCTCACAGACAACAGAAATACACTATGTAAAACAACCGACCAATGAACAAATATTTGTGATAAACAAACAGAAAAATGTTCTCGCAGGGATTCTAGCTTAAACTTCCAGCTTTCTAGGCAGGGTCCCTATCACTTAAGCTACAGAGGTTGACAAAAATAATAAATAAATGGTGAAGGTAAAAAAAGGTAAACGAATAACTATTATAGTTTTACCATAAAGTGTGAGTGATCCGTCAGGATATATTACAGGCCAAGCCATGTGAGTGGCCATCAGTTCTTCAGGCATTTTGTCCAGCCCACTTGCACTCTGAGATTTTCTGAGCTACGTCGGTGACTTTAGTTTCACGGATATCTTCATTCATAATTCGATCTCATGGAGAAACTCCCAAGCATTGCCCGTTCCATCGCTCGTTGAGTGTGTTTACAAAAGACTACTACACTGATACACTAGTCTTACTAGAGAGAACGTACTAGCTTTTGAATCAACGTGTAATTATTAGTATTCTCACTAAAACCTAATGAACATATAATTATTATATAAAAAAAACCCACGATACTGCTTATCGGCCACTTCAAGCAGCCCGACAAAATTGTCAAGTTAACTTGAAATTTGATCCATTTGATGGTGTGATAAAAATTATATTAGACGTCAGATTACCCGGTCAAGAATTCACGAGTATCGATGAGATCTGTCACTCAAAGTAAACGCCGCCAATTTCAAAATTATGGTACTAAAAGTTAAATTTTTAACAAAAATACAATTTGTTTTAGTTGTCAACGGTAAATATGCGATCATCATAAGCTCCTGCGAGGCCCCAATCGAACCAAAATCGTCTAAAACTTTAATAAAGCACAATTATAGTTGATGCTAAATTGTCACTGTCAAATTGTCCGCACGATTACTGTATCTGTGCCCGCAACCATGTTGTGACCTTCACTGAATGTCGTCATAATGTAGAGAACTGGATAGACAATGACAATTTGGTAAACGATATAACCATCATAAGCCCCCTGGCTAAGTAATGCGGGTAAAAAAGTTGACGTTCCTCGAAGTGGTCAGTAAAAAATGTTTGAAACGAGCGTAGACAGCTCTAAAGGAAGGGGTAAGGCATAGCGGGGATCTTGTGTTGTGTAAATACGCCCCGTTGCGACGAAGCGAGCGAGGCGTGAACAAAACGTCAATCGCTGCAAGCTGAAGCTACATTTTGTACGAGCATTTTATTGTGAGTTAATATTTACTAGAAATTTCTGATAGAATGAGTTGAAGACGGCGCACGTAAAGTACCCAATGATGCATTTAAAGTTGAGAAAGTCCATTTTTTGTATAAGCGTCACCACTGCTGCCTTAAAATATAAATAAAAATACCCAACTATTCGTATTTCTACAAACGCATTAGCATATTAGATTTATTTAATCATGCAAGTATTTCTCATATTATCGTGTTATTTTGAGTATAGTTTTATACAGCACACTTAAACTTATTTTAGTTACGTACGTGGCTGTGTTCTAGAAGGAATAAGTGCAATGCGTGGTAGACACGAAATACTCGTATTTTGAACACTTGAAGAGTTATTAAGAAAAATCAATAAACTCCATATTTTGTAATCATTATTGATACCTAACTGACACAGTAGGTACTTAAATCATTTTAGTTTTAGACATACTATATTTTAAACAAATTAATACATTAATTAAGTATCCCTAAATATAGTAAATAATGACGCCTAGGGCACCAGGGTGACGTACTGTTTGCCATACAACTCGTAGTCACCTTGAAATCTCAAATTGGTGCTCTTATATTTCAGAAGGTACGAAAACAATCGCTCACTGTAGTTGCTCCCCGTGCTCCCACTTTTGTGAGGTTATGATCGACGTGCTTATATCGTCTATGAAGACATCCATCACTCTGTCACTTGTATTATTAGATGTTGGCCGTTTTATAATATACCTCAATTAGAACAATACAGCGTGTGTATTTTATACGGGCGAATAATTAATCCAGCTATAATATCTGATCCTACGAATCGTATAAGATAATCATTAATTCATTATATTTTGTTGTTAATTAGGTCTAAGGATATTTCTCAAGTGCAAACCAGCAGCAATATACAAGGTACCCATGAAGAAAGGGAAAAATTCTAACAGCATGTTCCTGAGACTAAAAGAAGCAAAAAGTGTTAAATGACTTTTGGTCAAAAAAATGTATGTCAATAGGTTATGTATGTAATGTATGTCAAATGTATGGCTAGGTCCGATAGCAATCACCATCAAAATATTTGCCCGTATCAAATACCTACACACGCTCTATAATATGCGCCGAGTTATCGATACCTCAACAATTAGTACCTACGCAATTTCTGGAATGTCTGTATGTTTCGGAATGAAAAAAAAAACATTACCACTTGTCTTCAACGAATAAGAAAAATATGTAAATAATTGTTACCATCAGCTCCCTAGTTACAATAGTGCGTACCTTATGTATGAAAAAATCGACTAATTTATTGGGTGTGTAATATCTGTAGCGTAGTGGAAATTATTCCGTAAAATCGTCTCAACTGTCGACGGATTAATACTGGCTCGATCCTTGCATTGATGAATATATAATTTTATTTTATTTTTAATAAGTAAATGTTCATTTACAAATTATAGTTTATAAAATGCCGTGACTGAAGTTCTGTAAAACGATATATAATTCCACGAATGTCTGTGGAAAGTAGTATTTGCAAGTCGCCAACCCAGCCCCGTCCTCGGGGAGCGGCAGCCGGTTGCATCGTATGCCACAATTCGATAGCTGAATATGCACTTTTACATTATCCACCGCTTTGCCGCTAACGCGAGAATCTCCGTTTGGGATTGAGTGTCGCCGCGAATATAATGAAATTCGTTTTTGAGATGCACATTCATTAAAATCGGTGGAAGATGTAGATGCCATGCAGAGTTTGGAATCTATGACAGAAACAGTTTAGAAACCTATGTATGAGCTATCATAACGTAGGTATTCAAGTTTATGCTTCTCCCTTGTTATCATAAATGTATGCTATTATTAGGTAAAAACATAATTTTTACTTTTTATAAGATAAAGGGCCCACTTTCTTACACGGCTTACACCCTACCTTATAGTAGGTAATGTCTTATGGGTAACATGCTAAATGCAAGCGATTAGCACGGTAAAAATATTAAGTATACTCGTAATATGTAAGTATACCTACAAACTCTTTTCATATTAGATAGGTGCAAGTAAATAATTTGCTGTAACAGTCACTTACGAGTAACTATTATTTTTTGACATATCGATTAGGTAGTTGTAAATTTATCAATAAAATTCGTCGCTCGGGATAGTCTGAATTCAATAGAATTACTGAACACTAAAACGTAATGAGTAAAATAGTGCGCAAACTAAAACTAACTCTCGGCACAAAGCGAATCATTCCGCAAAGCATATTGTTATGCTTTAACAGTTCTCGAATTTGAACTCGAAATAGTCGCATTGCGCAGTGTTTACCCATGCTGAAAATGCATAATATATAAATGTGTACAGTACGTCGGAAAAGTATCGGCAATGGCAATAGAGTTTTATTGAGGCCGTCTGCTCACAGCGACAACGCTCCGCTACAATTCAGCTTTGTCCGCCTTCCTACGGGATTCCGCGCGGTACATGCATTTCTTCACGGTCGATCAACTTACAGGCCTTCTGGCACTGTTTCAAATGTTATAATGGACATTTTTTAGATTCCGTTTTT
>JALPQI010013136.1:0-36865 GCA_025490895.1 Thaumatotibia leucotreta
AGCGGAGCGGGTTTAAGCTAATGGGTGCTAATAAATTTTAGACTAAGTACAAGTCTAATTTACGATATTATTTTATATGAAATTTTGTATGTTAGTGATTAATAATTTTTTTGTGTGAACTGTGATTTCATTTTATAAAGTTTTGCTTGATTAATTCTAAAAAGGCTCTTCTTTAAAGAGGTGGGACGTTGCTTGCGGGAGAGGGGTTTGGACCCCCGCTCTGGGTCGTTCCTGGTGCAGAGGTTGGCTATCGCAATGCAGCGTGGCAATGCTTCCAGTGTGATGGGCACCTTTGCACCCGGAACTACACGGGGTGGGCTCTTTGATTAAAAAGTGTGCGTCGAGTATTTGTTAGTTTGTAAGTTAAATTATTTTGTTTTCTGTTTAATTATTAATGTTTGATGAATTCATATGTAAGTTATTTAATAAAGATGTATATTTTAAAAACAATAATATTTACTCGGTAAATAAAGTTCACCGGCTGAGCGTCTCGTTCGACATCTGCATAGCTCGGCGCGCTCATTAGCTGCCCGTTAGGCCCGACCCGGCCAACGGGATCGCGGCCGACCTCGTAGGGACCGAACTAGACTCGCCCAGATCTTTCTGTTTCTCTAACATTCTCACAAGTTTTAAAACATTTTATTATTTGCAGAAGAGATATTTTGACAAATAACTTGTATGTTTATTATTTTGGGAATATTGTAGTCAACCTGTGCAGTCTCAGTCAAGAATATGCAACACCTATGATGGGCCCGTTTTATCCATTTATATCATACTTGTCACTTTCGCAGTTGCATACTTGTTAGAACGTGACGGCAATAACGACAAACGATTAATCACAAGCCTACTGTAGGCTTACGATGGTGCCGTATTCAATTGTTTATCGTTGCAGCCGTAAGGTTTTAATTATGTAGGTGCGAAAGTGACAAATAGCACGATAAACGGTAAAAGCGTGGCCATAGTAAGCCACATGGTGTTCTATCTGATTATGTCACATAGCCTAACCATAGTAACCATGGCTTGGTAATAGAACCATGTTCAGATGTTACTGAGCTTCGTATTCGTTCCGATGTAGATGATGGAGACTGTCTGTACCTTAATTAAAATTATGGTCAAACCTTAAAGTAGTTAAACCTAATGTTTTTGTTGTGTCATTAGTTCAAGATATGTTCGATCCTTGGTTCACATAATTATAACATGATTTTCTTGGTATTTGAGAAAAAATATTGGTCAGTAAAATTTAGTAGGTAGGTAGGAACCTACCTACTAAATTTTACTGACCAATATTTGATTAAATGAATACCTGGTATCTAGAAAAAAAAATCCGAAATATTATTATTGTTGGATGTAAATAGACTCTACCAAACAAACCTAAATTAATTATATAACCATTGTATATATCTATGTACATATTAAGTATGGGATTAATTTTATCTGATGTTATTTTGCTATTAATCTTATAGGTACGAGTAACTACTGTTTCACTTCTTTCTATTAAACTAACATTGCAATGGATTTGATCTAATTTAAAATCTAATACAAAGTCAACCCGTTCTTGACCGATAAAAGAATGTTCGTTGCCAAAACAGATCGTAAATTGTTTGCCCCCATTAAAACGTCACAAATACCTTCAAGCCGTTTAGGTTTTGCGAAAGCTTCGTGACTGGTTGAGTTTCAAAATTCAAAAAGGAATTAATGATCACTTAAGCAAGTCCACGCGTGGTCACTCGGAGTAAATGTCAAGTTATAAATAGAATCGGACGTTCAGTTTCTTACAGCTACATGCAAAAGTGCTACAAATACTTGTCAACAAGCCCTCTAGCTGGAGGTCAAAGGCTTTCTCCATGGTCTGGGTTATTTGCCAGTATTGGGGGGAATGGAGCAGTAAAGGAGGGAGGCACGCGCGAATAGAAAGTACCGGGCTATTGTTTTCTTCATTACGACACTTATATTTATCAACTGTCGCTTCACGTTCACTTATTGCATTTCTTATGCAAATTAAAACGCCTTGGACGCTGCTGTTGCAGTTGACGCTGCTTACTGGCCCGGCAAATGCAAGGTCTATGAACAGAGTCACCTCTTTGACTAAATTTTATCGAGATAGGTTCTTAAATTTTTAAGCGAACTGGCCTTTTGGTAGCTCTGGTTACCAGCTGTCACTCATTTTACATAGGAATAAAGCTCAGCTCACCCAAAATTTCAAAGCAAATGAATGGTTAAATTCACAACTGTACCTAGGTACATCTTAATATGGGTATTTATTACTGGCTTTTCAGTCTCACGTGTCATCCTGAACAGAACCTGATCATGGGAGGGAATCAAGGTTTTGTCTATATTCTGGATAATATTTTCTTGTGTTCCTGTTTGCATAAGCTGTTAGATTATTACCTGTTACCATTGTGCTTGTATTGTTAATAAATACCGTGAAGCCCGGTTCAAAATGCCCCACATTACCATATAATGTATTCACAATTTGTTCGTCACATGCCGTTGGCAGGCGGACCGTGACCTGAGGATTTCTCGACACATCATTCTTGCCAAACGGATTGGGTCAATTTTTTTGTCCGTATGGGAACGATGCAAATGAGCTGCTATTTCTTTGTTTGATTTCGTGAAAGTTTACACGATCGGCTAGGAAACGCGGCCGAAGAACGGCCCGATGTGAACGCCATTTTTATGTAATTGTTACGTCGCAAGACTTGAGCGGCGCAAGGTGGGAGCGAGGAGCGATGGACGACTGACGACTGCGATAGACGTAGGTTTCCTGGCCTGAACAGTATGGTTACCCGTGGCAACCTTTTTGCGTCAGCCTGCTGAAAATGTTTAACAACTTTAGCTATGGCAAATGTGAGGTCATTACGAGATTGAATGATTTTTTTAAACATGTTTATTATTAACATACTAAATATTTTAACATGTTTGAGTCACACGTTGGTAATAATAATTCTAGAATGTTAATCATTTTCGATATTGCTATTATTATATTATATTAAACCGTTAAAATGAAAACAAATGAACAGTTTCATCTGTTGTACTAGTTCCCCGAAATAAGTTATTTTCTGACGTTTTACCTGCAGTCTAAACAACCTTTTCACAAGTAGGTTATTGCCAAAGAATTATGAATAAAATAATTAATTCAGATACATTAACCTACTTCACTGTTTTTATTTGTAAAAAAAAATCTCTACAAATATAGCGGATCTATTAAAATTAAATTTAAAGACTACAAAAAATACAATTTAATAAGAACTACGTTAAAATGTCTAATGAATGTTTTTAAAATTATCTTATCAGACTGGCACTCGTAAACATTAACATCTTATACCTTGCACCACTCCAAGAACTGTTGCGGAGGGGAACGCCCTTTGCGATCAGCTGCACCCGGGTCGAGATTTTTGTACATTTAAGGGGAATCAGAAATTAAACCTGTTATTATAATTATTGCATTGTCAACGCGGAAGACAGCTGGCCGGAATCCGTGTCAACGAAAAGTAGCCAGCCAAGACTGACACGGTGCGGTGGATTATTGCGATTATGTAATGTTTATTATGTGACAGTTAGTACTTGTAAAATCTGCAGTAGTGCTTATAACTTATAATGTCTATTGTCTTGTCAACTTTAGGTATACCCATACCCTCATATCATAGCATAGCTATGCGTAGAATATCTTGTGTTTGATAGCATCACGGCCCGTCTACCCGTCTCTTTTTAATCAATAGATCAGAAAGAAACGGGTTGCTGCGAGAAGGCTCCTTTTGCTGTCAAGCACAAGATGTGCTACGACCGCATACTGAATATTTGGAATATCATGGAAACGAAATAGACAAAGTTTGCACACTATTAAGACAGATGGTAAATTACTGTTAAAGTTATATGACTAACAATGCTTTTGTCTATTAGGTATTTCGCATATTCATACTTTATTGTAAATAAGCAGTGAATAATATAATTATGTATCATTTCATTTAAAATAGGAATGCGGTAACCCACACACTACTTACTTATAATTGTATATTATGTACATTTGTTAAAAAAAATCTCAAATATATGTAAACATTTTTTAATTATGATGATTCATTGAATTGTTTAAAATAATATTTCTACTTTGAAAGCTACAAGATTCAACTTAATGAGCTCATATTTGATTACGTACCTATTCTACGCTGGGATCCTCTTCTCATACTGATTTGATTGTAGGATTAACATGAAACTATTGTTCGGTTGATGATGTCCATGCAATATAGATGATTAATTTCCATCAGTTTGCATTAACACATGTGGCTATATTCGGTTATTCCCGTAAACGATATCAATATTTTATCATTGCTCAGTCCTCTATTGTGTTTGTAATTTCCAATTTCCAATATGATTAATAGTAGTCGATGTACATAATATATTATTAATAGCCATGTGGTGGCCAGTAAGAATACATTTCACACCATCCCAACTGCTCCTGTGGATGTTCTGATGACCATTTTTTTATTGAAGATTGATGATGGGCAGCAGCATCATCATAGTGGAGATGTATAGAACTGTGATCGCCAACCCGCATGCCCAGCGTGGCGATTATGGGTATTTACCTCCTAATGCGTCCATACGCGTAGGTAATGGGAGAGGTCTATGTCCATCAGTGGACCGAGATAGGCTGATTATGATATTATAAATATTTTTATTTGATTATACCTACCGAACGTTTTATTATTTACATTTGAGGAAACGAGTAAACTGATCTCCTAGCAAAAAGGTTCCATATACTTTACATTTATAGAATTATAAGAGTATTTATGTAAGTTTTTTATGGTATCATCATCATCACATCATCAGCCTATGATAGTCCACTGCTGGACGTAGGCCTCTCCTATTAACTATGCGTATAGACGCATTAGGAGGTAAATGCCCATAATCGCCACGCTGGGCAAGCGGATTGGCGATCGCAGTAATGTGTCCACTATGATGATGCTGCTGCCCATCATCAATCTTGTAGAATGGTCAGTGACACTTTAATCCCTTAGTCGACTCTTACGACACCCGCAGGAGGAGTTAGGGTGGTGACAAATGTATTCTTACTGCCGTCACCACACGGCCTTTTATGGTATACTAATACCGTAATTATTGATAGGCATCAGATACCTATACAAACAACGATAATAAAACTGGTCATCCCGACTACATCCGGCTTGAGTTCGGCAAGTGGAACAATCGACAAGTGAATACTTACGGTAAATTATTGATAATTGAACGACTTTCAAAATTTGCTAAGAACGCTTTGCGTCACAATAGCGTACCATCACCAACACAGCTAGCTAAACATTCCTGCACTTTATGCGCATTGTAATAGGGTTACACGTGGTCAGTTGACTTTGTTGGTGTACCATCGGCGAC
This sequence comes from Thaumatotibia leucotreta, assembly GCA_025490895.1. NCBI lineage: Eukaryota > Metazoa > Arthropoda > Insecta > Lepidoptera > Tortricidae > Thaumatotibia > Thaumatotibia leucotreta. The sequence continues at coordinate 5,383 of JALPQI010013136.1, forward strand.
ACGCTTAACGTTTCATTTGTAAACTTTATTGTTATGAGATAAAGTCTAAAAGTCAATGGATGGTGTGGTTGTTTTGATTTCACAAAGTCTGTGGAAATTCAGTTTATATGAAAAAGGGGCAACAATTAATCGAGCATCATTGGCCGGTTGCAACACAGTAAGCGCTCGAGATGTAAGGCTGTGATCAGACAGCTCGTGATTCTGATTGGTCATTTTTCAAAATCATGTAATGAGCTATATTTTAGGGTAGGATCATTCTAAAATTCGTTGCAGGCTTTATATCCCGAGTATTTCTCAAGTCTATTTTTAACCGACTTCAAACAGGAGGAGGTTTACAATTCGTCGAAATCTTTTTTTTTTTTTTATGTATGTTCCCCGATTACTCGAAGACGCGTGGACCGATTTGAAAAATTCTTTTTTTGTTTGAAAGGGTATACCTTCTAGTTGGTCCCATTGTCACCGAATCCAGATCTGATGATGGGATCCTGGAGAAATCGAGGGAACTCTTCAAATGTTGTAGGCACACATGACATTTTTCATTTATTTTCGAAGACTTATCAAGTATTTGCGTCTATTCATGAACGTTTTAAGTTGGTGATCTGATGATGGAAGGTACAACTCCTTAGCAATTAGGAGTTGGGGGATAATTCTTTAAGAATAACATATTTCGTGTATTTTGGAAGCTATTTGAGTATTTGCCTTTAGGTGGTCATCCTTTTATGTTGGTGAGCTGATGATGAAAGGTACAACTCCTTAGAGATTAGGAGTTGGGGGACAATTCTTTAAATATGACATATTTCGTGTATTTTGGAAGCTATTTGAGTATTTGCCTTTAGGTGGTCATCCTTTCATGTCGGTGAGCTGATGATGGAAGGTACGACTCCTTAGAGATTAGGAGTTGGGGGATAATTCTTTAAATATAACATAGTTCATGTATTTTGGAAGCTATTTGAGTATTTGGCTTTAGGTGGTCATAGTCTCATGTTGGTGAGCTGATGACGAAAGTTATAACTCCTTAACTATTAGAAGTTGGAGGATAATTCTTTGAATATAACAACTGTCATACATTTTTGAGATTTATTCAAGTGTTTGCTTAGTAGTTATGACATGTTGGTTAGCGGTTAGTGATTCATGCTAAGGCTGTTACCTATAATCTTTGAAATTATACATACCCGCTGATGATACAATGTATATCTCCTTGATAATGGGATAATTCTTTGAATATTTAAGTTATCCAGTTCAGGTTTTCTGGCCTATTACAGTGCAGTACATTCTAATTATAAGTATTTAGAGCATACTAAATAACGATTTTACACCACTAAAAAGCAAAAAATAAAATATTTTAAAATAAAAATAAAACCGCCTCCAAAAATTCGCCCGAACTAAAAAGTAAAAAATAATTTTAGTTCCTACTTCTTAGGATTTCCTACCCAAACCTTTAAACCTTTTACCCTATTCATTGAAGTAAAATATTATGGCTAGGTATCCTAAAGATTTCTTAGAAGTCGGTGCCAAGCCAAATATGTTTACTTCGCGAGTACCTATATGACTGTATTTGATAGAGCTTTGTAACTTACTGTCACTCCGGTTATGCTTTCATCAAAATTACTGAGGTAGATCATTCTGTTGATAAAAATATAATCGGAGTGACAGTAAGTTACAAAGCTCTATCTAATATACATCTATGAACGTATTTCGCTTGGCACCGACTTCTAAGAAATCTGTAGGATACCTAGCCATAATATTTTACTTCAATGAATAGGGTAAAAGGTTTAAAGGTTTGGGTAGGAAATCCTAAGAAGTAGAAACTAAAATTATAATGTGCGTTATGATCAGGGTTCGGAATTAGGTGAGCTAAAATACCTACAGTTCGCAAGAGGACATATAGATAGAGTGGTAGCAACCGGATGAAAATAATATTCTATTTGGATTCCGGGTATTCGATGTTTATTCCGCGACTTGTCGTAATATTGAACGCGACATGTTTTTAGAAAAATGCAATGTTAGTTTTTCGTAAAAAAGGCTAGACAAAAGAAGGTATGTCTAAAATAAAGAGTCGTTGTAAGATCTGATTCAAACGAAATAAACAATATTTTGCTAGGTTGCGTATTTTTTGGTATATTTCGGAGGTTTTATTAACCTTCTAATATTTATATATTACAACATCACTACATCTTGTTTCGAACACTACATCTTAAATAATAGTAGCTATAAATCTCAGCGGACGACCAGTAAGGTTTAAAACCTAATTCAGCCAACTGTGTTAGTAATATAGTTGTTAAGAACTGACTAGTAGGTCACGGCATTCTCTTAAAGGAGATTCTTCGTAAGTGGGCGATTGCATTGAGTTAAATGAAGTGCCTTAATCTAATTTGTTTATGCAATGGCTTAAATTGTTTACCTTTACTTAGCTAGAATTGACCTGAATAGATTAGGAAGATGGCGTGCGTTGTGATAGTGAAGTGTTTTCAAGTTAATATTTTATGATGTGGATGCTTTCCGGGTCAAGGAATTGTTGGAAAACTGTCTGTCCATCCATCAAGGACGTGTAATAATAGAGGCTAACGGATATTACTTTTAGTTGCATTAGTAATACTAACATCAATGCAATCACATAGGTACATGAAGGTGTATGAAAATGATAGGAAGTGCTCTTTGTCTCCCTATTGAGTCTTGATATAACGTATGCGGAATGAAATCTGCACAAAGTTTAATATTAGTTATATTAAATAAATGATATCATTATTATTTTCTTGAACATGTACGTTTTTTAATATCGATTTTAACAAGTATTCATGCAAGATAAAAACTACTTGAATCCAAAGTGTATAACTTTAGTTTTATGATACTTTATCCATTGATGTCGAAAAAACAAATGTTAGCATTTTTCTTGCCTCTAATTTTATCTTCTGTAGGAAAACTTTTTAAATAAAAATCCTTTGCTCATTATATTTCATATTCTTGTTAATTGGTCTATTGATACTTACTTATTATGCTAAAAATATTTAATTGAAATTAGCTATAAGTCGTTCACCGTGACATCCGTTACTGAAAAAGCAGTGTTTTTTACACTTTTTGATCAAATGGCGAAGTCATATTTTCAAAGTTGTTTATTTTTATTTTCCGTGTTGATAGGCTTGCTATTTGCTTGCTGGATGTTTTTCATCAATTTTGTTGTCATATTTAGAAGTATTTCTGAGCTCCCTGTTCGATTTTGTGATTCGGGTTAACGTAATTTCCTTTATTCGAGCTCTTTCTGAAAAGTGGCTGTAGCCAAATTGTTACATTACACTAGGGTTTCTAATATCATTTATTGGAAACGAAAAGAATGCGAGATTTTTATAAAACAGTGTTTCAAATCTTGCCTTCTTCTAAAAAATCAGAATCATCGTCGATTTTGGCCTTAGCAAATGTGTCTTCTGGAAAATACATGCAGTTGTGCGACATTGTTCTACTCAATTGGCCATAATTTCTAAAGAAAGATGCCAAACCCGACAAAACTATCCAATTTAATTAACAATTGTATACAAATTAATTTAGCATTGAGACACAAGTTAAATTTAATTTTTTTAATTTGGTTTTACTTGTTCAAAATTTGTGCAAATTTCACTCCGCATACGTTACTTAACTAGTCATCGTTCTAAAATGAATTATAATATAGTTTATAATATTTTTTGAAAAAGTGTTAAGCAAATATTAAGGAAAGATATTTCTAATGGAAGACAATAATATTGTTTCTAGTAGGGAATCAGCGTCATTGTTTTTGTTTTCAGTTTATCTATTGCTCGTAGTAACGTGCATTTTACGAGTTGTCTGACCTATTTCGCCCTATAGAGCATCCATTTAGACAAAGGGAATTAACAACAAGTGACATCATTATTTTATTATATAAAGCAGAGGTAGATATCCTAAATCAACTGGGCTGTAATTGTAAATATCTATTCTGAAAAGACGCTGCAAAGCTGCAAATCTCGCGTTTCGTGACCTTGTTTTGTTTGTGGTTACAGATAGAATAATCTTTTTTTATTTTCTATTGGGTCCAGTCAAAACAGATAATGGTTCCCGTATTCTTTCACAAAGCTATATCTTAATCTTATATATTACTTTAATTCTTTAATTAGTGTCATAAAGTTTAAATCTTGCACCAAACCAACGTTTTCTATCTAACCCAATGGTTGACTGGTAAAGAATGCCTTAAAGCGTTAAGTTCGCCATTTTTACATTTTTATGTCGTGCAATAAAGTTTAAATAAATAAATGATTGTTCCGCGATATTTCTTTTTTTTCCTTTTTTATCGGTCTTTAATTTCAAAACTGATATAAATAAATTATATATTTAGTTGTACTTGTATTATATTAATGTGTATAGGTACATACACATTTCGGTTTACTGCATGGCTTACATTCCTCATTCTCACATGCCGTATCATACTTGTTTACAGTGTTTATACCTACACTTAGCATCACGCCGTACGACGTCCCGGTTGCGGTCAACCTTATAATGCATCGATTATTAGATAAATTCATTGTTATCACTACATAATAGGGTGGACACGTGCACGTGAATGATATCAGCACGTTATCGCGCCTGTGACCACCCGTTGTGGTCTGACAAGGACACATTCCGAGGTAAATACACTTTTGGTGAACTATGATAAGATATGTTTGTGTGAATCTATTGGTAGTGAAGACTACTTTTATCATGTTGCGCGATGACCGCAAGTACCTATAATATGACCCATATGCATTGTAATATTAATGTTGCTCTTTGAATAAATATATTTCATTTCATTTCATATGATTATTAATATGGCTTTAACCCTTAATAAATAGCACCTATTTACTAGTTTATTTTGAAACTTAATCTGAATCGATTGCAAAAATTTGTACCTACATAGTCAAGGGCTCAATAAAAACAAATATTGTGATACGAAAGTAAGACATACAAACTATATAAGTAGGTAACTTTATAGCACAAAAATGGGACGTAAAATTTTGTTTATATTAAAGCCTATGTACAATTTTTTTTTTCTGTCACTCAAATCAATGTTTAGGTGCGACTCATGGCCTATCAAGGGCGAGTACCTAGACAATATCTTACTTCCAACTTAGTGAATTTTCTTTACATTTATCTCATTTTTATATTAAATTATCTTTGTTATCATTATTGTGTAATTAATTTAATGTTTTAAGTTACTGAGACAAAACACTTATTTCACATAACACGTGACGACTAAACTGAAAGAAAACACAAAATTAGCATCGAGTTGAGTCGATCGTTTGCAACTTCATTGGTACTCTTTTGTATTATTCATGTTGTTTTTACGAGCTGAGCAACAAGTTAAGTGCTATGTGTTATCATTTTCAAACAACTCCGTAGTAATTTCAATTGTTATGGTGTTTTTCTTCTTCGTCTTCTTTAGGGACTGTATTACATTTTTATAATAAATTTAGGATTTATCGTCACAAATGTCACAATTCATTGTCACATTACTCCGGATAGTCGCATATCACCACCACATACGATTATCAGAGGCATTCAGCTAGTCAAACTATTATTGATTATCAATACCATGGTATTCAATAGACTGTTCTTGTTGTAAATGGATTTGTTTAACGTGCTTCAATTGACTTTGATGAAATTGTGTTGGTTAGATCAATTTAAACGCGGTTATAGCCTGTAAGTGAGACACTAGACTATTGTAGCGTTAATAACAATGTTAAGGATATTGAGAATAAAAAACGAGCTATTTTTCCTAATAATTAATAATGCTCTTGGCAGGCTGTGCCATTGGTAAAGCCTTCACCCTAACACCTTGATATAATATTTAGCTTTACTAGTAGTAGTTAAGTGCTCGCGAAATGTTCAGACTAATTTTCTTCTGTTTCGAATTTGACGTCGGATGTAGTAATTTCACTAGCTGCCTGATTTATTTTATACATAGAGAAAGTAAAGTTGTAATGTGAATACGTTATTTTTGTGAAACGATTCAAATAAATCAAGTAGATTGCGTAAGTTGCTGTAGCAGTTGTAGACATACTTTCGGTTCGTCCGATAAACGTGCGTTAAACTGAAGCAAACACCAGAACCTTTGATTTCAGCCGTTAAACCGACCACCCATGATTGCATAAGTACTTACATCGAAGCATTTGCGTTGTACAAGTAGCAGTAAATAACTAGGCAATAAAATACCTACGTGAGAAATAGCGATTTAACGCGTGAAGATCACTGGAAATTAGCAGCCAAGGTGGCCTGAGCTCGTGGTTATTGCAACCTTGCGAATTAGCCGTCGGGAGCGCTTGCGCATCTTGCTATTAGGCCGTGCATTCTCACTCGTTTGTGCCTTTGTGTAACAAGTGTACTATGACCTTTGTATCCATAACAGAAGCGAGCCCGATAGCATTTTTATACTAGTTTTTCCGGCCGTGGCGTGATGCGTGGAGCAAAATATACTGGCGTGCCATCTCACACCAAAAATGTTTGCCCTTGAAATTATATCTATGATTGTTAGGAAAATAACTTTAAAAAGCGCTACCGTGTTCGGGGACAACCGTACTTGTATAAAATATTACAAGGTACATATAAAACGCTATAGTCTATTATGGTTCATACTGTATCCGTATTCTGGATATATACACATACACACAGCTCTTACAGCTTGAGGCTTTTATCGTGTTAAAATTCGGATATTTTATTGGATTTTAGGTAAGTTAAGTATGGAGATTTTTAGTTGGTGATACGACCAAAATTGTGTTCTGATACTTCTGATAGTGCATAATTATGAAACTAAGTTTTTAGGTCGGTTTACATTTTTTTGTTTTCTACTGGCGCTCTCAATAGGTGTCTGGTGATTAATAGACTTGTGAAATGTAGTTAATATCATGATGTTAGTATATATTTGTCAACTAATGCATTTGAAAACATAGGAAAGCTTACTTCCCAGCTTAGGTGTATTACCTACTAAATTCAAGTATTACCAAGTCATCCTATGGGTTAGCTTTTTTTTGTCATCTGTTGGTATTTAGAACACGTTCTATAGAATTTTGAGGAAATAGATACTGCTACATGCTCATTTGGAAATTAAAAAAACCGGCCAAGTGCGAGTCGGACTCGCGCGCAAAGGGTTCCGTACCATTATCAATTTATTATTAAAAAAATACAGTTAAATCAACCTACCTCAAAAACTATAGGAGATAATTGAATCAAACCAAAAATCGTTGATAGAGTTTATTAATGTGCATAACATATATTTTTTTTAGAATTTTATATCGCGTAGTTTAAAAAATAGAGGGGGGGGGGGGACACATTTTTCAGACTTTGAGAGCTGATATCTCGAAAACAATTTGCTTTATCGGGAACCCTAATGACAGCCGAGCTAAGAGGCCTAGCTACTTGTTACTCGTTACAGAATCTTGTATCTACGCATCTACGCAGTAGTAGAAAACGAATGGAGAGTTCTAAGCTTGCGTCCATGCATAGGATGCATACCCCATAGAAATAACTTCCTTCGTAAGAATGTAAACCCTTCACATAACAAGACAAGAGTGAATCGTTCTATGTCTAACACGGGAATGAATTGATGAACACTGCAGTAGTGACCTTTTATACTGTCAGGCCACCAGCCACCTGTTCATAGGTTGGTATCATCTACCTGCAAACTTGCATGGACCAAGCAAAGACCACTCCAAGCAAAACATTGCTTATCGTTTTCTAGATTTAGTAACTCATATCTCCGACACGGCCATACTGACAAGACAAGCGTCCTCGCTTGTATCTGAAACAAACACGTACATCAGTAATCTTTGTCACCACTCTGTTACTCCTGACCAAATTATCTGTCTACGTAAAATCAACTCAACTCAAGGAAAATAATTTTATTCTTTGCAACTGAATTTAGGATCACTTAAAGTCAATTCATTACCACCAATTTAAATGCAAGACCAGACAAGTACCACCTGGCTTTCATAGCCACCTTTTACGTAAAACACATGACGGCAAACGTTCGGAAGCAGGTCTCTCATTCGTGGCCTATTGGTTATCACATAACCACACTACGCGCATCCCCAAGGGATCAAGAGTCAACCCGAGTCAACCCTATGACTCTACGGTCTCTACAAGACCCGACCTCCGCCAGAGCTTATCGCGCACCGCGTACCCACGGACTACTCAAAGGTAGACACCGACTTCTAACGGGCTACGGCTACGATCAAGCCTCTGGTACGGTCGACCAACCGAACTGAGAACCTCATCCTTCATGCCACAACAATCTTCATCTATTTCACGTGGTACTTGGCTTTCTAGCATTTTCATTAACAACAAAATGTTATCTGTATTCAATCATTTATGAACTTCAATTTGTTAGACAATTTTGATAGTGCCACCAGCTCAGTTTCAGTTACCAGTAAAATCAAAATTAAGGAAACACAAGTCACGTTTATGTCTATCGGAAACTCACATTGTGACATAGTCACCTCATCCCGTTTAACAACAATAACTTCTTTTGTGGCATTACCAAAATGATCTCAATTAATGAATGATTCAAATTAGTCAACCTCTCGACTCAAACGAAAACGTAAATTACTCAACCAGGTTACATCATAACCATCCGATTTCATTTCAGTCCATCGGATTGTTAGGATCCAATAACCTATCAGAAGTAACCATCTCAGCCGCGTAAGTGCTACTCCTCGCAAAGAGTATACTGCACATAAAAAGCAGTCCACGTGCACCTTTTACATGCTCCGGAACTTCCGATGCGATTATTCGATCACACTCAATCCCTCGGACTTGCTCTTGGTCCATTGAAAGCTCACATGACTGATGATTAGAACTCATTAAATTTAAAAATTACCCTTTCCGCATTTAAAGTAGTTAATAGATGATTTTAATGCCGCAATTCAGAATCATATTTTCTTAAGGTACTCGTTTAATCAACCCAGGGAATTAAAATCAACTTCATTAACATTCGAAATAGACTAGTCAGTCTAACTATGTACTTACTACTTTACTAGCCAGTAACCGACACAGTTCTACAATAGTCAAATGAAACACTTCAACAAACCAACAAATGGGTTGCAGTACTCACAGCAGTTACAATACTCCAGATGCTACACCCAGCAACTGAGTCTTAACAACCACCTACATGGCTGTCGCACAATCTAAACGCCTTGACCACATACACCATTAAACCAAACGAACGCCACTCACAATCGTGGCCGCACTGAGACGGAAAAATAGATCCGATTTTACACCTACGACTACGAATGATAAATGGTGTATGTAGTCTGAGAAAGCTGAACCCAACAAAAATGTAAAAAGTTTCATTCCACGATTGCAAACTAATTGATTAATTTCAATAAAACTTACAATTTTAATTGAACTAAAGAAGTCAAACTGAAACTATTGACAGCCCAAATAATAAGAAATTATTATCATCACCATCATCATGACAGTCATCATGATCATCATCATGACCACCATCATGACCTTCACCATGACCTTCACCATGACCTTCATCGTGACCTTCATCATGACCTTTATCATGACCTTCATCATCATCGTCGGCATTTTCAATTTGATAAACTCAAAAGGATAATCCCGCGATTACTACTACAACATTAGTTTCACTAATCAGCCCAGGGCTCAAATAGCCCAACAAAATGTGAACTTCTCACCGGATCAACAACGCTGTCTGTTGTAATGGTGTGGGCACGCCACGCGTTGCACCACGTGTTCACGATAGGCAGTAGCGACACCAGTCTTCCTCTGTCACGCCGTCGGGACGTGATGACAGCAACAGCCATGATGCCGGCAGGTTGCTCTGGTTAACCATGTTGAACTGAAAATATCAAATTGTACGGTATCAGTTTCATCACAGAAATAATTTGCACGCGGGCTCAGCCCGATGAGGTTGGGCTCTAACGAGACTAGAAAGTTAAGTTTAGGGTATTGGCATCTAGTACACTTTGTCATTAAAATAATGATGGACTTCACTTTACTACAACCAAGTTAATCTCGCAAATAATAAAACGTTTTGAGGACACAAAACTTCACGCTACAAACAAATGTCAACCGTTAATTTTTAAATGACTACTTCGAATTTTGCATTAAAACAATTGGAACGAAACCTGTCCTTTTATTTCTGTTGCTCCAAAACTCGCATCTTTGGCAGTTTTTCTCTTATTTTCGTGTACACCTTGCAATAAATTGTCATCACCACAGCATAGTCATCATGGACGAAACCGCTGACCACTCTCACAGTGATCTTGAGGTTGAACATCTGTAACGGTAATTTCACACGCATAGAAAACTTTTAACACAAGGGATGGATTGAAAATGTTTATCACTATCACAAATTAATTTTTGGTAGACTCCAAAACAAAACAAAGGGCTACCTGCCCATATTTTGGTACTGCTAGTATTTCACAACTAAGTAAGTAATAAGTATGGGTCATGATATACTTTGAAATCACTAGAATTACTGTTTTTATTTATTTTTTTTTTTTCAATAGGGTAGGATACCTACCCACACGTTTTCTTACAACAGTAATCACAAAAAAAGAACAAAGTAGTTTTCTAAATCACGACTCAAATCAAACTTAACTGCAAACATAGTGAACAATCATTACCTTACCAACTGTTGTCGATTTTAAACCTTACCGTTTACATGTGATACAATACCAGTACTCACTGTTACGTGAGCCTTGAGTCTTCATCCCACTTGCTGATATCGGGAACCCTAATGACAGCCGAGCTAAGAGGCCTAGCTACTTGTTACTCGTTACAGAATCTTGTATCTACGCATCTACGCAGTAGTAGAAAACGAATGGAGAGTTCTAATCTTGCGTCCATGCATAGGATGCATACCCCATAGAAATAACTTCCTTCGTAAGAATGTAAACCCTTCACATAACAAGACAAGAGTGAATCGTTCTATGTCTAACACGGGAATGAATTGATGAACACTGCAGTAGTGACCTTTTATACTGTCAGGCCACCAGCCACCTGTTCATAGGTTGGTATCATCTACCTGCAAACTTGCATGGACCAAGCAAAGACCACTCCAAGCAAAACATTGCTTATCGTTTTCTAGATTTAGTAACTCATATCTCCGACATGCTTAAATAAAAATTAGATTTATAAACCTTCATATCATTTTCAAAGACCTTTCTATTAATACCCCACACGCTTATATACAACTAAATTTTTTTTTCTATCCCTCAGTTACATGTATGGAGGGCCCCCACCCCAATGGTTTTTTTTACAATTTAGTATCATAATCCTGTAGCGGTTCATACAACACATATTCTTACCAAATTTCGTTACTGTAGCATTTATAGTTTCCGAGTAAATCGGCTGTGACAGACGGACAGACGGACAGACGGACATGACGAATCTATAAGGGTTCCGTTTTTGCCATTTTGGCTACGGAACCCTAAAAATGAATACAAATGAAAATGTTCAGTGTTATCATCATTATAAATATAAATTGCAATATAAATATAAAATGCAGATCAAGCGTAGCTCTACCAATCATACATTTAATGAAACGTAAATAAAAAGTTTGCCGAAATCGCGAAACGTTTGAATTTGACCAAAGAATTGGCGATTTTCACAACATATATTTTTAACAATATTATATATTTTTTGTAAATATAAAACCTTAGTTCAATAAATTATCCGTATCCAGTAGCTGGGTCGTCAAGTTATTCAAATAAAGGTACGGATATTGACGACTGACTGACGGATGCAATTAGGTGCGGATCGGATCTGTGATTGTGTGCGTAATGGACTGATATTGATGGTGATGACTCGATGTGTAGGAATTTTAATTGTTTTAGATGCGCTTGGAAATAAGTAGGTTATTGGTATTTTATCTAGCCTTAAGATTTTGATGGGTAAGTATATTCAACCAATTGGATTCTTAGGCCATTCTAGAATCATGTCACAGTGAGAACTAGTAAGACATTATTAACAATATGATGACTCTACTATACTTAAGGAATTTTTTTCATAAAAAAAACTTTTATGCCACAATATCCAAAATAGTCTTTTGGATATTGTGGCATAAAAGTTACATCGATCTACCTAACTATGAAAGCTATACGTATCGATTGATTAATACTGGTAATTGGCTGAAAAAGTGCCTATACAAAGTACCTCCTGAACGCATAATGCTACTCGTATGCATAGGTATATAAGATCGTATATGTAACGATCGGTATAACGGTTTTTGGTAGAACATACTATTATTACAGTAATATTAATTTGCTATAATGTTTGAATCATAATAACAACAAAGAATATAATAATATATATTGTTTATTTACAAATGACATAAAAATATTTTAAATATGTAATTATCATATTCGGTAACAAACTTAGTCCGAATCAATGGTCTGTACTTTTCGACATGTAGACGATATCAAAATCTAACCTCAAATGTTGAGGGTAGAGGTGATAAGGTAGTTGAGGGTATATGAAAACAATAACACGATCAAATTTAATAAAGTAGGTATGTTAAGGTCAGATTGTTCAGTGACAGGTCCAGGATGGTTTTATATCTGATAACCAATAAATGTTATAAAATTATCCGAAAATGTGTAAGTCGTTTGTTTAAATTCCTAATGTTGGGTATACTAGACGACGATTTAAATGGTACTTAATCTAATTAAATTTATGGTTTCATAGAGACAGCCATTACTCGTGATAACCTGTGATACTTACTTATGGCACAAAAACCCAAATCACACACGGGTCCTTCAGCTTCGTAGTCATGTTCAGCACTCAGCTGGCAATTATTACGTTGCGAAAGTAGATACATTTTTTTCAATGCTAATTATGAAATTTTATTATGATTTCATATTAAACTTTATTATTACTATTTCCTATCATTGTCAATGAATGCAATTGCGTGATCATAAGTTATGATTGTAATGCAGCTACTGTCCACAGAGCAGTGTGCTTACCATGAGCTAGCCCCGTGGGCTTAACGCAAACTTACATTCAGTAGGGGATAGAATCATACTCGCGTATTGGTGCGAGCGGAATGGACATAACATAAACAGAGGGCTTACCGCGAAATTCGAAAATTGTAATTATGTTGTTTTCTGATTCTGTCACTCTAATAGCGCCTTTGTTGGAGTGATAGAGACGGGTGCTCAAAAATTTCGAAATTTGCGGAAGGTGTAGTTCTTGAAGAGTTCGATCGTCCGCCAGGGCAGCGATCGAACAATCAAGTGTGAGCTCATCCCGCTGAGACAATGCCGTTCTCACGGCCCGCTCCCACACTGTTTAGTACTGATTGATTGTAACGGGGATTGCGTTTATACAAGTTTAGGGACCCACTTGGACTAATACTGGCATGGAAATCTGTCAAAGTATCTGCTGCTTTGTTTGTAAGTGTCACATTCTCTACTATGACCGACAAGCATATTAAATTTGTAGAAAATGAACATATCGTTTTTATTTGGTCACTGAAACCGTCTTTCGGTAATCGAAAGCCCACTTAAATTGATTTTGATCCTAAATTTTCTAAATTTAGATTTCCCCTTGTTGGGAAGCAGGTTTTCGACAGCATTGACCAGAAATTATTGCGAAAATTAAACCGATTATTTTCCCAAATATGTTTAACTACAGTATCAACCTATTTACTTCATCCTCAGTTTTACTTGACTATGCCAAGCACTTTTTTTTGGCATTGTCAAATGATAATCCAACTGAGTTAGGATATACAACAGTAAAAGTATATTATTTCCCTTTTCTAGGTATGTGTCCAATTTATCTGTGATATTATACTATACTATCCATTTACGATTCCGTATTTGCATGCACATTGAAAGCAGTAAAATTTTGGGATTGCGGTTTCGAAGTGGTTTTGTAATTCTTAGCAATTCAAGTAAGACCAAGAACTATGCTAACCCACAGTAATTTTCAAATAAATTCACATGAACTTTAAAGACGTGCCTTTACGTAATTGTACCCTCGCTTATCGGCATTGTTCAACGTAAGACATATTGGGTTATTTTACATCGTTCTCAGTCCTAAAAGATATTTACCAACCGTTTTCCCGCGAGAACAAAACGAAACGATTGTATATAATGATCAAACGTTTAATGTTAAACATGTAAAGCCATGTCTTGTGGTTAGCAAATATAGTTAGCAATTAATCAAGCCAAAAATACGACAAGATCACGTGTTGTCTGTCTGCATATTAATGAACTTGTAGAACAGTATGACGTTAAAATATTATGCGACAAAATTACCACAAGCTATTGATTTAATTTGAATTCCATTTACGTCGCAATGTTTCAATTAATTATTCCAATATGTTACGAACTTGCTCAGGTAACGTCTGGACCTGGAATTCTTCATATAATTTGTTTTATTTTGTATACAGCTACTAATTAAGTGCTTAAACGAATTTGTTTCTGTTCTAATTATTTAAATGTACTGAGTTACCTATACTCAGCATAAATGCTTAAATTAAACATCAATTCATCAACAAACGGTTCAAAGCCGCTTATTTGCTTGAGGCTTTTAAGACCCACCTACATGATTATTACAATTTATCAGTACTGCAAAATTCAAATAGTGAAGTCATTAATAAAAATTACTTCAAATAACCTTGATTTCAAAATCTCACATTTAGATAGGTTCCAAGCAGGACATAACATCAGCCTTGCGGAAGAAACACAAACAAGTATCATATCAATCAAGGCTCTGACATTCTGTGTCTAATTACTAAAAAGTTACACCTAAATATACTAGTTAGTTAGAATTTAGATAAAGTTACTCCTTACCGCCCAGCCTGTCTGGACAGCTACCGAGCGAAAATTCAATTTACTATGCATCCGGAAAAACGTCAGGGTTTTGTTATTGCAGACGTTAAAATGCGAGTTATAAAATGTGTCTAAGTCTGCAATGGATTCCTTACATAACTTACATTTTATAACTTAGGTAATGTTTCACTATTTGTTAATGCTAATGATATTTAGCGAATCCTTAGGGTGGTAACGAAAAAAGGATTGCATTCCTTATTTTGAAAAATAGATATCTAGAATAAAATTCAACAGCCATTTCCGCATTCAGGGATCTGAACCGGATTTTTAGATACCTAAACCTTGAAATAACCCAATATTTTAAAATGTTTTATACTGTTTATGTAGTAAGTATTTTATGTAATTAAAATAATTGTAATTTTAAATTACTCCATTAACGAATGTAGAACGAATGTATATACCGAAGAATGAAAAATGAACTGTTCGTTTGTATGGAGAAAATTCCGATATCCGATCCCTGCCCGCATTGCATAATAATACGAACACGCATTTTGTTCTCTGTGTTCAACTGCGAATTGAAACAGAGCGGTTGTATATTTTACTTTCTTTTCTAAGAAAATAAGGATTTTTGCGTTGTCGATGCAAAAATTCTTCATAAAAACATTGAGGTTATTCTCCGGCCAGCAAGCGGCATTTTAGCGGCCTCCCATGGCCGTGGACGCTTCTATACGCTGCGACCGTGACCGCTGCAGTCGCCTACGCTTACATCGCTGACCTCTGCCACTTGCAGCCAGTGTTGCCCATCTTATCCAGAATATCTTTCACAATACAGACATCCCCACAGATATATTGATTTAAATTTTCATAATTATCACTCATATTTTAACGACAAACGGATCTTAATCGCGTAAACTTACGTTTAATATTATCCTGATGTTTCGGGCATGACGTTACACCCGTGGTAGGAGACAGTCATCAGGGATAGTAGGAACTAAGGAACAGTCACAATGCTGCAGTAAGAATACATTTTTCACCACCTCAACTCTTCCTGTGGGTATCGGAAGAGTCGACTAAGAGTTTAAAGTATCAGATTGATGATGGGCTCCTGTCCAACTGATATTTAATTTTTGAAGACATCCATGGGTGAAATTGCAATGATAGTGGAGATTAATTAATTAATCTATTCAAGGCTCTTTAAAAAATATGTTGGTATCATATAAACCTATTTATAGGTGAAAAACTTAATAAAGTCACCTGTTGTATGTGTGAGTGACGTGTTCGAATAGGCATTTGTTTTGTTTGTGTTACTAATTTCAAATATGTGTTCTCTATTCGAATACGTCACTCACACGTACAACAGGTGACTTTCTTAAGTTTTTCACCTATACCTATATGAATGAAGCAAGCGTCAGATTTTTAACCTAGCTCCTTAAGAAATTACTCATACTTATTAATTGAGCAACTAATTTTATTGATAAAAATCTTATGTCAATATAATTCGAATACATAAGTCTTATATTCAATTAAGTAGTACCAAATTGTGAAAAGAAAAGCTAATGTACTTTTAATCATCTTTTATGTCTTTTTTGACCTTAGCCATCTCCAGACTTTATTAACTTTGTTATCCTATTTAGTTGAAAAAATGATTACATTATAAAACCAATTTTATTTGCCTTGAAGATTGTCTAAGGACCTACCGCGAACTACGATCGATGTGTTGCCTCTCTGTCGCACTTGTAAATTCATACGTAAGCATGACACGGAGACAAGATGTCGTTGGTGGGTCGCGGTAGCCCTCCAGAGGTTGGTTGTTTCGGGAATTTATGATGTTATTTGCTGTGAATGTTGCGCTGTAATTTATATCTCTGATCCAGACGAATTCTGATAGATATAACGTAACAAAGGAGCTAAATAATTGGTGTATAATCTGCTTTACTTGAAAATCTATTGATTTATACTCATTCTGCTTGTTAATTGCAAGGTTAAGAACTAAGGCATGACAAAAAGGGATCGTGTTATTCATGTTATTATAAACGAACCTATTGGGTTGTTATTTGGGCATTGACGTTGTCCGAGTTGAATATAACATTAACAAATCTTTGAATTCATACAGTATGTGAATCAATCATGAGATGAGACATACATATTTTTAGTTACCTACTACATTCCAAGCACATCAATAGACGGGCTCAGTGGCTTGCCGCCTTATTCCTAAATGTTTCATAAGAAACTTAGCAACATAATAAGTATCGTTTTTGTCCTTTCGGTCTTATATCCACATTGATAAGGGGTAATATCTCGAAAAAAAGAAGTCTAGCATAGTTCCGAACTAAATATGTATAAATATAACCAAAACTGCCTAAATAAAGCTAACACTGGCTTCCCTAATCCCATTAGTAACTTTTCCGCCGTTTCCCATCACTAACAGTGCATGCAGGAACCTGAATTATTTACTCCGAACCTGACGGACTGCACCTACGCTCACAATGTTTTCATTCGCTTAATTAATACTGTGGGTCTCTGACACGACTTGAGTTTAACTAACGAATTAGTAAGTGCGCTCTCTTAGAACAAATATGTCTGCGATTTTCGTTTATCGACATTCGGGAGGAGTCGTTGAACCGTTAGGTCGTGTAGGACTTAACGTATTTTAAATTAACATATTTAAAATGGATTTTCGAAATATTTACTCTTGACTTATAGGTTGATTTCAATATTTATGGCCTTTTACAAACCGTAAACTTGCATTGCATGCAAAATTGAACGAGAGATGTTTTTATGGTTAAATAAAAACATATGACGTACGAAAGAACGCAGACTTGGTAAAAAAGACAAGACAGTCATCACAGATGAGTCATAAATGTCTTCGTCATATATTAAATTGTACATATTTTAATGAATTACGTATTTTTGCTCAAATACTTTGAAACTGATAGTTTAGTTGATGAGTTGGTGGTTGGGGCTGAAAGGCCGGCATCGACAACGGCACTTGTGCTGTGGCCTGTGACTCGTGGGCGATGGTAATTGGTAATCTAATCAGTAGGCTTATGATATGGTCCCGCGTTGACCGCTTGTCGTTGTAGACGTCACATTCTAACAAATATACAAGTGCGACAGTGACGAGTAGCACGAAATTAATTGGTAAACCCGTGACCATCGTAAAGGCCTGGCCACGGCATTGGTCTAAGGCGACCGGCGGCGAGCGAATCCATAAGTTGGAGCGCGATGCTGATATGAGAACTCCCTCTCGCACGTATGGTTTCCCGCTAAGCCGGTCGCCTTAGACCAATGTCGTGGCCGGGCCTTTTGAGTTGGATCGGGATGCCGATATGAGAACTCCCTCTCGCACGTATGGTTTTCCGCTAAGCCGGTCGCCTTAGACCAATGTCGTGGCCGGGCCTTTTGAGTTGGATCGGGATGTCGATATGAGAACTCCCTGTGGCACGTATGGTTTTCCGCTAAGCCGATCGCCTTAGACCAATGTCGTGGCCGGGCCATAGTCATAACATAAGACTCATAAGCTACCAGTTGGTTTATAATTATAATGGTTTTGCTTTTATAGCTTATGCAGTATGGTAGAACGTACTACCACCACGATAAGCGGCATACACTGACCATCATAAGCCTTCTTACCAGGTTTGACATGCGTCAGTGGTCGTAGGAAGCAGACGACTAAAATTATTATCATAAGAGTACCTACCTCCTATGACATAAAAAGTTAGTACCTAGTTCAACTTGAAATTCTCGGTGTAAATTAAATATTACGTTGTAGGTATCTACTAGTAGGTGTTGTCTATAACAAGTAATTATGAAATACAACATTGGAATAAAAATCCTGGCTGACAACATTGTCTTACTCGTCATTAAGCAAATATTACGCTCAGATATTTTTCACGTACCTATTCACATCTAACATAACATACAATACAATACCTAACGCAGCATTTATGTATGTATGAATGTTCAAAATGAATAATGACCAATAACGTTTTACACAATTCTCGGAGTTAACTCATTATAATATTTACAATGATAATTTTATATACACACTGGCGTTTTGTGGTCTGCGTATGTTTACTTCAATGGCTGTTTACATCTCTGCGTCCGTTTATGTCTGACTGACGTGTATGGCGTAACTCAAAACTACTGGCACGTTTAAAGTTAAGGAGACAACATAATACTCACTTGTTAATACGCGAGCAACAACTTTTCTTGGTATTTGTGTGACTTTTTACTGATGATTGTGTAAATTAAAGATCTATCAAAAAATTTCAAAGACTACAAAAGACCAGAAGCGAGATGGGAGAGAAAATTTTATGAATTTTCTTCTTATATTATTATAACACATGTAATAAGTACTTAGGTATACAACTTAGGTGATTTTTAAAATGGGGTGCATTAATAGTTATGACATTTTGCGGAAACTGTATTTTATGCAAGTGATCGTTTGTCTAGTTTGAAACTATAAATAGCAACATAAATAAGTGATTACAAGGTTATGATAGATGATAATGTGATGATACCCTTAAAGATAGTAAAACGAGTCAGAGTTTGGTAAATAACAAGTGATCCGCATCAACAAGTGAACTACAACTAGTGCAAAGCATGCGATGCGTCCTTAGTTTACGTAGGTAATATTATATCATTGCAGGAACTCGCTCTTCAAAATCGCGTTTCATTTTCATTACCTCAGCAAGCTAAGCAGTAGCCGTACAAAAAGCTACCGCGGCGTTACTAACGCGCATTTACTATATATCCGGCTTGCTCGCGCCAATACACAAGTACGAGCGGGATGGTCAGAAAGTAAACGCGTGTTAATAACGTAGCGGCAGCTCATGGTAGGGCTACAGATGATTGGTGCGACTGTATTTCGCCGCGAGATAGACTTCCTATATGTTTTAATACGTTGATAAAAGAGGCACGCATAGTTTATGTCACCGCGAGATAAGAATAATAATATGTTAGCCTATATAATGTCCCACTGCTGGGCACAGGCCTCCTCTCATATATGAGAGGGATTGGGCTATAGTCCCTACGCTGGCCCTAAGCGGGTTGGGAACTTCACATACACCTTTGAATTACTTCGCGGATGTAGGTATACAGGTTTCCTCACGATGTTTTCCTTCACCGAAAGCTAATGGTAAATATCATCTGATATTCCGCACATAAGCTTCGGAAAAACTCATTGGTCCGAGCCAGGATTTGAACCCACGACCTCCGAATTGAAAGTCGGACGTCTAAACCACTGAGCCACCACCGTTATACCGCGAGATACGTTGCTATAATCATGTACTACTACTACAAATTACAATTCGTAGCCTGCATATTAGGATCAAACATAAATAACGTATAGAGTACCAGTAGCTGTATTCACGATGGAAGTCAATCTTACGTCGGATATGACTGCACCGACCGTGACACCAGCGAAGTAGGTGACCTTACTCCAACCTTCGGCTTTCGGCTCTCCACTATTGACGCCAAATATAAATAACCTTATACGGAGGCTTTGTACAGGAAAACCCTTTTGTAGAATTATATACATAATATATATATATGTGTATAAATAAAAAAAATACTACCCATCGTATCTGTGATGCGATAATGTAAGTTACGTGCACGAGGTGATTTAATTTTGGCCCATTAATTTGCAAATAGTTGGCTTTGAAGAATCCTACTGTACGGTGACGGCAGTAACAATACACTTGTCACCACCCTAACACTTCCCTCGGGTGTGTAAGAGTCTGCTAAGGGATTGAAGTGTGATTGACCATTCTTTGTTAAATGATTATTTTCTTTGATATATTTTATTCTGCGATGGTGAAACATACGATTTTTTAGCTTTAGCGGCACATTATATCGGCAATATCTATCAACCTAACACGTCTAATTTCTCCACATTTCATGTCAATAAAATCCTTATTCCGCATGACCTACAATTTGTAGAATCGACGGCAGATCTATTTACATAATAGTAAGAGTACGTTCTCGCTTGTACGATATCTCCCCATCAGCAGTTACGCACCCGTCAACAGCTGTCATTTCTAAGATCATTCAGAGCCTAGTTGCATTGCTACGTAACAGTTTAAAATATGCAAAATGGTCGTATCGGGTACTTCCTCGTGTGACGTCACTGCAACCTTGCTTGACGTCCAGCCCAGCTAGCTGTCTTATTATGTAACTATGATAGTAAGTTGTCGGTTTTGTCAAAACAACCCGCGACTTTGATGTAAGTCTTTGTCATGTTAAGTCAGGTTTTGACAGCCGTTTCGATAATTACTTTCCGTTGACTCACTAAACAGTGTTCTTAATCAGTAAACAGTGTTCTTAATAGTAGAATGGACCTACTCGTAAATGATCACTGGAATAGATATTGTTGTATTTTCCCAGTATAAATTATATTTTTCAGCGCGTGTAAAATCGTGTAAAATCCCTATTACCTGGTACCTTTTGTCGGATGCTTGTGTGACTTTATTCAGTTTTGAAATAAGTAGAACATATTTAATATTAAAACCGTCTGCCAATCACGAACTACACCTTATTATGATTTTTAGTCTTATACAATCGACCTACTCAAAGATTAATTTAGATTACCTACTACTGGGTACCATAACTTGGTTTAGAAGAATTAGCTCTCTAGCGATATAGATAGGTCACATGTATTTTGCCTTTACGTTTTAAGTACCTTTATTTTATTGTTTTAGGTGTTAATTTAATATATGACGACGTCTATATAATGAGATAATTTGGAATATTTACGTTGGTTGCAGTAGGTACTAGTAATGTGTTTGGAAGAGATTACATGGAATTTAACTACCGAGGCTTACCTGTTCAATAATTGGTGGAGTTTCAAATCGAACTGAATATTGCGAGCGCAATTCACAAATAGTTGGGTAATTCGATACCTATCTGATTCTGCGTAACTGCGGCAAAAACACCCAGTTCCTGTCGACCTTGTGAATAAGTATTATGTACATTAGGTGAATAAATGGGAACCTAAAGCATACGGAATCATCAAGGTTAGTGGCGTATTAGTCGCCTTATTTGAAAGATTTTTTTCGATAATTGATAGAATTACGAGTAACTAATCGTGATGATGCATCAAAATCGAATTTTAACACAAATACATTAAAAGCGAATCTATCAAAACTACGTGCTTCCTAAATCATTCATTGGGATTGGCTAAAATCATTTTAAATAGCAAATTAGCCTCTCAGTTTGAAATGAGCTAGAATGTGTTTGTGGAACGGCAAATATTTAGACAACAATTATCAGTAGACCGCGATCCTCTCACAATGCTTGCCTCGTATCAATATTTGAATTTCCTCAACGAACGTCATCCAATGATGCTCTAATACTGGAAACCTAGAGATGTCTGCTTGTTAAATGCGCGTTCGATCATGAACACATTGCTTGTATTTGGTTCAAGTTCCGTTGCGTAGGAACGAGGTAGCAGGTTTGATTACTACATAATCGGTCTGTTGCTATGATATCATTTGGTTGAGAGCGCGGTCACGCCCGAAGATCTCAAATCTGAACCCGACCATCAACGATCACCACTTAAGTAACTGTATCGTTTCAATGTTTCTAAGTCGTCATAAAAACCGTTCCAGGTACCGTGATCTTGTTTTTCTAATGGTTTTGTCATGTTTATTGAATGACATAAATATGTTTAATGAAGTATAACGTTAAATATTATATTTAATAAATAATAATGATAAAGATTAGAAATAAAACTATGAAAACGGATAAACTCGCGTATATTAACTAATTTTAACTTCATCGGAACAAACGTCGGAATGAAGTTAAAATAAGGTAGTAGGTATACGCAAGTTTATCCGTTTTCATAGTTTTATTTCATGTGTAATCCTCGCGGTAACCGAAGAAAATATTAGATAAAGATTAGATTAATTCATTTATTAGTTAAAACACGAACCATTTAAACGACGAAAATAAAAATTACTTGGGGAAAACTGTATGTATGTTAATAAAATAAGCACCTCACAACATCGTAAATACCCATATGATTAAATGTGCAAAATTGCTGGTCGGAGTATATACGTAAATAATTAAATAAGTAGAACTCAAAACAATACAGATACTCAAAATATAATGCCCTCTTTCTTCTTCATACCTTTAATGATACTCTAGCGTGACCTTGTTACATAGTTTTAACCTGTGTTTTGGCAACAAATCTGCGCTCGCGGCTCTGCCGCTGTCCTGCTAAAGTGCACGTAGACATTCTCATCCGTGTGCTTAAGGTGCATTCATACCAAAAGAGCATTCGCTGTTCTATCCCCCGCTCTACGAAATCAACGAATCACGTTTCGTGTAACGATCGAATTTCTTAGAGTAGGGGGATAGAACAGCGAATGCTCTTTTGGTCTGCACGCACCTTTACGGACTTACCTTCTATCCGGTTCGCTCGCACCAGTGTGCGAGTACGAGCGAGAGGGATGTAAAGTAAGCCCGCGTTAAGAACGCGGCGGCAACTCATGGTAAGCGCACTGTAGCCCGTTTTGGCAGGATCGAATGATCGAAGTTCTAATTGCATCAACTTAAAATGTCATAGGTAAGTATAAATTGTTGTGCAAGTACATAATATAACAGAGCACTAACTTGATTTATGCTAATGTCTTATCAACGTCCTGCGCCGTGCGTTGCATTCAAAATAGTATTCTAAATATAAGTGGCTCGATTGTTTACGTGTATCATCGTTTACTTATCTGTGTGTTTCGGTATTCTAAACCTACTACCTACCCGATCATACCAACTCAAGTATATATATTTAAATATAGGAACATATTTGGTGTTTTAAATAATCTCAAAAAACCATTACAAAAATCTTGTCGTACTTAATTTATTTTAATCAAGTTTATCAAAATATCTTCATGACAATGATTTTCTAAAGCAAATCGCAACTCCCTTCGAGTAAAACATCAACAGTTGATGACATAATCATATTACCTTTTAAACTGCGTGCATACTTGTCGGATAGTTAGCGAGTTATTTGTAAACGTGATCTAATGGCATTATGAAATATAGGGAACAACTTTGATGAGAATGATGAGTGGCCAGTCATCGGACCACACAACGAGCAGGTAGAGCGGTTCCACTCTTCCACTGCCCTTTAGGGATAGACAACTTGTCAGGCTGTTTGATTCATTTGCTTCATTAATTTATGAATTTATTTAACATTGGAATTCTCAAGAGAAATGAGAACGAATCTACACAGTAAAATAGGTGTTCGGTGCAGAAAAACAAAGCTATTTAACTGCGAGTCACTCGCTCGTTAGGTTTTTAAATAAGTCATGTTTAAGAGTTTAACTGTCCATCATTACAGTAAAGGTCAAGTGCAGTCTATAAAATATGTCACCTTGCGTAAATTTATTACTGTAGAAACAGACGCCTCTCGAAACAGGTTCCGCATGGAATGACAAGCGAACTCGCCAAATTAAGAACCCAAATCGCCGACAGATTCGTGGATCACACCTACCTGTACCTGTAGGCGGTTTCTTTGTCGACTCACATATAGACATACGGGTCTATAAAGTTTTAATTTTTGTATAAAAGAGCAGGTAGTAATAAAAAATTGTCTTAGTGGCAATGCAGCGGCGCGGCGGCGCCTTCAAACGCATCAAACGCCCGCTCCCACGACACGATTTTAAAAATATCCACGGATTTTTTAAGAGCCCCACAACTCTTTTTGTACATGTGTTGGACCCTTCAAGCGAGTATTTATTTACTTTTTGCCCGGTAATAGTGGAATAGCGCCGATTATGTTTTGTTTGTAAACCTGCATGCAGAACAAAAATGAATATTTGTAATAAAACAATTATCAAGGCAAACGCAATGTCGCGAGTCGAGAGGCGATAAGTCGATAGCGCGTTGATTGATAAAATAAAAATGTAAGTGCTTCGGAACCGAACCGTAGGTACCTACGGGTGGTGCGAACCGGTTGCGATAAGGACACGGCTCATCTGAAGCACGCGTTAAAACAGTTTTTGAAATAATTAATTCTTTTGTGTCATTGCGCCACTCCCGCAGCTGCCCGCGTGCCACCTACCTGTCAGGTGGAACTGCATAGCCACTCAAAAAAGCCTGACATGTAAACTCCGCAGGGCGCATCATCCACAGTAAAATAATGTGCGCGCACTAATCGTCGCAAGTTAAACCGGCTACAAAATGGTAATAAAATACATATAACGCCTGAGCCGCTCTCTCTTTCCAATATAAATAGTGCGAGGCGAGGCGAGTAAGGCGCACTGACCGAGCATCGACAGCGATCCCGATAATCGGGCGAATGTTTGAGTTTCTCTATTTTCAAATCGTGTGATTGCGAGTCGGTAGGAGGTTGGCGGTTAACGCGTGCGTTTACGTTGGAGTTATGCCGGTTGCCTCTAGGGTAATGAAACTGAAAAACTTAGGAGATCTTTTACATTAAACAAAAACTAATGAAGTTTCCGCAGGTAATGTTTCTAGTTAGGCTTAAGTTAGCAGACTAGCCGAGGGCAGAGACGTGGCCTACGATGAATTGAGTTTGCCCAGAAGTTGCCTATTCACCCTTGACTTGAAGGTTGATAAATAGCCAAATTCATGTCCTGACGAGTAATTTTGCCATACTAACTTGCTACTTGTGTTATTTCATTATTTTTATGACAGTACATATATCTCTTAGCCGTCAGTAGATGAATTTTATTAGAAAAAAGTTTCAATTGTCAATAGGCTACATCAAGAATCTTATCTGGAATAACCAAAAACTAAAAAATGCAAAAACCCTCTTCGTAAAATTGGAATAACTCAAATTTCAATATTAGATGTCACATATCATGTATTAGATGTTATTAGTAAATAGTGTTACTACCTACTTAAAAAAATATTAATATCCAAAAAATATGGAAAAACTCAGTTGAAGTGACAGAGATAAATGTTCAATGTGTTGCTAGCGGTAGGTCCTGAGAGGGACAGCCCTGCGCGGGCGCGGGACTTGCGCGGCGCGCCGGCGCGGGGTGCGCGCGCGGCGATCGTGTGAACGCGCCGAGTTAATTGGCGTGCCGAGTGTCCGGCTGTCTTCGCCACGCGCCTGCGCGCGCCATCATCTCCCGCCGCTCCCAATTTGAATTCATGAACTTCCTTTAATGATCTTTAAGTACCTCACCTATTATTACCAGGTACCTTTAATACGTTAAGTGTTTAATTCATTATGCGAATTGATAAATATTGATGTGTTTACACTGTCCCTCGATGCTGCGAATAATTTCTCTCTTGACATTTTGTTTCGCGTGAGCGAGGTTGAGCGTGTTGTTAATCAATTTAATAACATTATATTATTATTATTTTTGCATTGTGAAAACAGTGATAACTAATCTCAAGGTAATTAATTATATAGGCTTTACTTTAAATACTGATTTTATAGAATTTGGGTGCCTGCGGACGGAATAGAGTCGAAGAGTGGTAGACCATATGTGTTTGTGTTCCTATCCACTTAACAGGCAATCCTGCGAAATCTTCTTCCCAAATTCGGATAGTTAGGTATCCGTGGACGGATACGAGCATTTTGATTTTTTTTATTAAAGTTGTTTAAATTAATTTTTATAAAATTATGCAACACAATCATACAAAATTCGCATCACGAATGGTTTTTGGCAACATAGTCCTTATGAACCTTGCGACTTGTGCGCACGTCGCGTTGTAAACAAAGCAGGAGTTTCGTCAATGTGTTATCTTCGGCACGTTATCGCAACTCGACCAAGGGCGATAGCGCACTTGCCTGCTGCGAAAATAACCTCAATATGGGAGATAGTGGTTACCGCGAACTCATTTTGTGACATTTGTATTTGAGGACAGTGAACTGGCGGTTTTTTATTTTGAGTATTTTAGGAAAAACGCCATAAGGAATGGAATTGGCTAATCAAATGTCTAAACACCCTTATAGCAAGTAACAAATTGGCACGTTTTTACTAAACCACTCACAATTTAAGGCGATATCTGTGCGTTCTCTTAAACTAAGAAATTTCGATTCCAATAATTTCCTATAATACGGAAACATCACTTCGCCTTAAGCGGTTTAAGGGTAACATTTACTCGAGTCGTGTTAGCATACTATTGTATTCTTGTATAAAACTTCAATACTTTATTTTCAACGTACCTTACATCGCATCTAAATTCTGTAGTGCGAGCATTTCCATAAAAAGGATTCAAAAGAAACCTTTTGGAAGGCTGAATATAGGTTTAAGTAGTTCCTAATTAATATACAACGTGTTACACGAGCCACTGAAAACCTTGAACGTGGTGATTTGGTAGGTTATACTGAACAACTTTTACTATGGACATACCAAGAAATCTAAAAAAAATGGCTCTTTCATACAAAATGTCGTGATCGATCGGCATGCAAAAGACAATTTTTTTTACATTTCGTGATTGGCCCCATAGTTGTTCAGTATAGCCTACTAAATCACCCCGTTCAAGGTTTCCAGTGGCTCGTATAACACCCTGTATTATAAATACTGAATTGGTAATAAGGCTTACGTGTAGGTACATATTTCTCATAGAGAGATTGACGAGCTTTCGTTACATGTGATATAGGTATATACCATTTGAATTATTACTTCCATGCATTAAAATAAGCAAGGGAGAACGAGATTAAAATAATACGAAGATTTTCTCAATGTCTAATAAGGTTGTTTTTTACACTTTTGTTTGAAAGCGAGGTTAGTCTGAAATCCGTAGACAGAAGGTTATTGACAGGCGAGCCACCATACTCTCGGCGTCTGTATTTTCCTTACATTCCAGACAACCTTTATGTGGAGGCAAGATAATGCAAACTATAATACAGTAGAACCCGCTTAATACGATCACGTTTAATACGATTTCCCGCATAATACGCCATTTTATGCCGGTCCCTGCAAGTTTAGTCATGTTTTCCTACATTTTTGTATGGTTAATACGATTCATAATCCCGTTTAATACGCTATCTGTAACCCAAGTTACATTAACGTATGGCATTATTTACTTATAGATTTAAGCGGGAAGGTTATAATTTTATTATACCGATTAAAAATTTGACTGGAAAAAATAATTCTATTGATTGCTCCTCCTTTGTAGGTGACTTTGTTGTACTGACCAAGCGACCGGTAAAGTTCATGATCCGATGGCATACACCTGCATGTGCAACCTTTGTGCAATTTGTTTCATTTATTTATTATTTTATTCTGTGCATCCAAATCAGTTATATATAGGTAGATATGCAGAAGAAAAATATCTCGTGTGTAACGTTTCAAAAATAAAAAAAATTACAATAAATTACAATTTCTTCATCCCGCATAATACGCTTTCCCGCTTAAGACGCGTTTTTTGTCTGGTCCCTACAAAATCGTATTAAAGGGGTTTCACTGTAGTATAATACTGCTTGCCATTATTTGTTATCAATGTTTGTCAGCCTCCGTAGCCTAGTTGGTAGTAACCCTGCCTACGAAGCTGGAGGTTCCGGGTTCGAATCCCGGCGAGGGCATTATTTGTGTATTTGTTTATCACAAATATTTGTTCCTTGGTCATGGCTGTCCATGTATTTAAGTATCTATATGTATGTATCTATTATATATATCGTCGCCTGGTACCCACATCACAAGCCTTAATTGAGCTTACCGTGGGACTAGGTCGATTTGTGTAAGATGTCCCAAGATATTTATTTATTTATTTATTTATTTTAATGTTACCACATTGCTAGGTTAGTTAATCTAAGCATGAATTTGGGCACTGATATATCATGAGGCTAGGATTCACACGGAGTATTTTTTCCCGTATACCGTATTCGAGATTTTCTCGAACATCGTAGTGACAAAAGACTTTGAATAATAACGTTCACACGGATCCCGCATACCGTATTCGAGAATGCGTGTGAACGGTACTACACAATGTCTATTTCACTACTATGTTAGAGAAAATCTCGAATACGGTATACGGGAAAAAATTATCCGTGTAAATCTAGCCTGACGGTCTGCGAATTCTATTTGAAATTCTCCATTTGAGCTTTTGCGAACGTTTGTTTGTAGGTTTACCCGGATGTTCTCCTCTACCAGATTGTAGGTATTTTTCCGACGATTACCTTGAAAAAATGTTAGCGAGTTCGATACTTATTATTAAGTTTTTTCGGTGATCCAGGTTTTTTTAAATACCTACAGTAATATTTTTTTGGTCCAAAATTCTCATGCAACTTCATGGACAGATTTGATCATTTCTGTTTTTTTATCGATTCGACTTTTGGTCTTGAAGTTAACAGCTTACAAAGCCTAGTAAGTGAGTAGCCAATACAACTGCGACGTTACATTGTTGCATAGGTCAAGTAACAACTTCTTATCTTTTGCTTGTTTAGTTCCAGCTATTTTATATAGCTTATAAATAGTTACATTAGTTACCGACTATGCATAAATTGATAAATGCTTTTTGTTTAAGTGAGAGGACAATAATAGGAAGGATATTCACTTCGGTACTAAATATTTACTTCGTATTTTAAATAAATATAAATTTTGACTGCAAAATCTTTCTACATTATTTTAACGGAATTTTATTTAACTAACAGCACTTGGTAAGTACCAAGAGTGCTTGATTGCAAGCGAGGTATTAACTTAAGCAGTCCCCTATATTCGGCTCAGTTGACATTTAGTGTTTGTGGATTAGCAATATTAGCATACACAGATTTATTGAATAAACTTTTCCTTCGGCTTTTCACGGGAACACCGTCCCAATTCATATTGCTGACACAGTGAACTTTGGTAAATATAAATTTGGACGTTTCCGTGAAAATATGAAGGAAAAAGATTTTGCAATACATCTGTGCTACATGTATCGATGGCATCACGGATTGTCTTATTATTATTCTCTTAGGCTAGATATTTCACACTATGGTTATACAATTTAAATACAATAAAACATACAAAACCAATACAAAATATAAACACATTAAAAAAACTAACCTAGGGGCCGCCGGTAATGGGGCGGGCCCAATTTGGCGATGATTAAGGTCGCAGAGGAATCGAAGGACTATCCGCGCCGTATCCAGGACTACTGCCTTCTGCATCTGACCCTTGATCCAGCCATCTTTAAAGACTCGCTACGCTCGCTACAGTCTCGATTCTTAGCTATAAAACCGTTCGCTGTAACAACTATCGGGATTATGATCGTCGAATCAATATCCCACATGGCGATTATCACGAGGGCTAAATCTAGGTATTAGTTACTGGACTTGTCCTTCTCGGCCTTTATGAGATTCTTATCGTGGGGGATGGTGACGTCGACGAGCACAGCCCGGCGCTGCGATTGATCTTAGCTACAATAGTTGTACAATTGATTGTAGCTACAATAGTTGTAGTCCGTGATGATGAATCGACGCTCGATAGAGCGTGGCACGAGCATTTTCGAGAACTGGTGCAGCAATATTTGTACTATGGAACTTCGACGTCCACAAGGCCGTATTGAAGAGCGAGCTGCTGGTGTATAATACTTACTGGCTACGAGGATATACACGTCTGTGCAAGTACTCGGATTTAATTAGCAATCTGAGAACAACTGGAGATAATATGCCTGAGTGACTCTCCGGGACGGCGGCATACCCGACAAATGTCGACCGTACCGTCCTTCATAATATATCTCCGGTAGTTATTCGTCATGATAACCTCGTCAGCAATTGCACAGGAAAAACCCTCGGTTTCTCCGTGGAGGTCCCCGAATTGTAGTCAGTTATTGTTATTATTATTTATAAAAAATACTACATACCTACCTATAGGTAATTATGAATGCAAAACAAAAGTATTGTTAAACTATTTTGAGACAGTTTGTCTACGGAAAGACTTTACACAAATAATCTTGCACTATTACCATTCTTAGGCCTGAACAATCAGTCAAACAACACCTAACAACGAACAATCCCTAGATAAAAGTATCGATTAGTTAAAATGATCGCTGTCCTTTTCTCACGTTGTCAGTGAAAAAATGACACAGCTAAAATTTATCTGACAGACACTGGAGAATGAAAAATCAGCACTTACACTAACATAAATAGATAACGTAAGTATATCAACTTATTTCTATTCTTATACAAATGATAACTATATTCACGTTGGCTTTAATTAGATTACTTCTACTAAAGGCGCATTTAAACCAAACGAGCATTCGTTCCTTCTAATCCGGACTCTACGAAATTCGTTACACAAAACGTGATTCGTCGAAATTCGTTGATCGAGTGAGGGATAGAATGAGCGAATGCTCGTTTGGTCTAAATCCACCTTAACAATAAATGTTTAAGGTAAGGTATCTAATATTTTCAATTTTCTTTTAAATGTTCGTAATGTCCCATCTCCATAATTATTATTGACTCTAGGGATATTCAATTTACCAGAAGATACAGATCTTATACAATGCTCATGAGTAGCGCCGTATGTCTCTAAACATGATGCATTTCTCGTAGAAGAATTAAATTAACGGCTATATGACTATTTACAGAAAATTGGTATTGAAGTTAACGACGGCTCGAAAATAGCCGATATCGTACCGAACAGAAGGCTACCTATTTGCGTTTTACACCACGTGTCTGTACTATTGCCGCGTAGTCAGTACTCTATTGGATTCGGGCGCATTTACCAAAATAGCAACTAAACAAAGGCAAGAAGTGTAACACGGTTATATGAATTCACGTGGAAAATACCCATGTT
>JALPQI010013137.1:0-42451 GCA_025490895.1 Thaumatotibia leucotreta
GTATCAAAATTTTCCAAGCGGTACTTCTTACCAAAAATCGGCAATATGTGTGGTCAAGTTCTGCCTTCAATCGGTGTTTTTCAATGTAGTATACAAACTCTTCATTTATATTTGAGTTTTCTTATCAGGTTATCTTATTTAAGAGTAAATGCTAATGACAACTTAATGTCATCATGATGCAAGCTGTTTATTTCATTATTAATCGGCCGTTTATTATTTTAACTAGCGTATCTCGATAATATTTAACTGCAATGATATTATTTTTAATGAATATCTCATAAATAAAATCGAATTACGCTAGTTGAAATGGTAAACGGCCGATTAATAATGAAATAAACAGCTTGCATCATGATGACATTAAGTTGTCATTAGCATTTACTCTTAAATAAGATAACCTGATAAGAAAACTCAAATATAAATGAAGAGTTTGTATACTACATTGAAAAACACCGATTGAATGCAGAACTTGACCACACATATTGCCGATTTTTGGTAAGAAGTACCGCTTGGAAAATTTTGATACTTAGGCAACTAGTAGGCCAATGTATGGTCTATAATTAGAAAAAGAAAATAGAGGTGTCACTACTTCATAGGTACACAAAAAAAAATATGAAAAAATTTTTGGTCTTTTTTTTTCTTTTTTTTATACGACAATCGATATTCATTTTTTTAAATTCGATGCATATCTAAATAAAGAACATTATTTCAAAATTTGAAGCAATTCGCTTTTATACATCCTGAGATACAACACATTAAAGAAAAAACTAAAAAAAATCATAAGTCAAAAACTGTCACCGATAGGACGTTGATACTCAGCAGAAATATTCTTCACCATAAGAGGTACTCACAAAAAAATACTAGAGTCTGGTTGATTTAAAGGCTGACTTACTATGAAAGGCCGACTATGGCCTTTTAAACATAACCCTTCCGTTTGCAGATTCACCCCCCTCCCCCCTCGTTCAGGGGGGAATTGGTTTTCCCTCCACATCTAAAACTTTTTATTTTTACACCCTCTAGCTCTGGTAAAAATTACAAAACTGTAACTCACACCGCACAATTTTTTCCATTTGGACCTCTACTATGTTCATATGTATATGCGGGGCTAGAAATGCTACCTTCCTTATCTTGTTTTTGACAGGAACTCGCAGCCATATGACTTTTTAATCAATACATTCGAAAAGAGGCGGGTAGCGAGTTGCTGTCAAACACAAGAGGTGCTAAGGGGTAAGCCTTGTTGTTGTTCATAGTCGTTCTGTTCTGTAGTCTATGGACGTAGGCAATAGGAGAAACAGTACTTTTTATAATTTTCGCGCCTGTCTCTTTTTTTATATATTGGCACAACAAAGTGGCTACACTCCACCTGATCGCAGATGAAAAGTAGAGCCCAAATCGGCGGCAACGAACAGGAGACCAGCAGTAACCTATCAGTTGCTAACCTCGGTGAAATAGGGACCTGAGTGCTTAGACAAGTTGCTATCCAATCGCTAACGCTTAAAGGTCAATCGTAAACGCAAGGCAGCTAACTGTCTTTGTCGAACTAATATTAAAGAGCGACACAGAGGGAAAACTACGATACGCTACTAAGCGTTAGCGATTGGTAACTTGGCTAAGCATCCTGGCCTCTAATACTGTCTTGGCGTCAGAGTGCACGTACAGATTTTTTTAAAGCAAAGTGGTCACTCCGATGTAACTTGGCTAAGCAAAGCATCCAGATCTACGCTGACAAAACTAGTTCCAATATATTTTCGAATGATTCCGCAGGCGACTGTATATGCATAAAAGATAATGTCATGCGCTCAATATGATGCGTTCTCGTGATCCGAAGCAATGTAAGTGGATATGTTGGTGCGAGCATGTCGATACTTAATGTGTTTCGAAGAGACTGTTCTTAGAATTATCGTGTTCTGTTTGGAAGATTGGTAAATATGTATGTATGTATGAATTATACATATGGGGCGTCTCCAGTCCGATGCTTTGATTTTGAGATAGATGGTATTAACACGCTTTTATTAGCATCACTTAACGTTGTAACTAACTATGGAACGTATCTTTCTCTTACTATAAGGGAGAAATAGGCCCTTTAGATTCGGGCTTAGTAATTTTAAAATTTTAGAGGACAAGAAGATACTTATTAGAACTCTAAATTCAGAGCATAAGTATATGTATTTCTCTATTTTAAGCAAAACTACATTCATAGTTTAAGAAAGTGGAAATAAGTCCTTTTGAAAAGACGTCACCCCTCACTTGCATCTTGGCTAGGCCCTCTATCTTTTTAAAGTAAGTTAATCGGTTTTTGTATGCATCAAGGTTAACACCTCGCCTTCGGTGGATTTTGCTCTACAGTTAAATTAAGATTTCCCCTTCTATCAGAAGTAAGTTACTGTTTGAGGCTTTGGCTCCACCAGAGTTATATTTTGTCTTTGGCTATTGACTGGTCTTCTAATCTTCCCGTCGACTTTGTCGTTCTTCTACGTAATTCATTAATTGGCCTTTGTATCTATTAGGAAAACTATTGGGAAATCTTGGAAAATTAATTTGAAAATCTTGGAATTTCTGAGTTCTGTTGGCAACACATAACCTTCTAAGAAACGTCATTACAAATCCAATATGGCGGCTCCTCAAGACTGGACGGCTACTTGAAATCCACCCCCATGATCATCATCATCATCATCATCATATCAGCCGAAAGACGTCCACTGCTGAACATAGGCCTCCCCCAAGATTGCCACAATGACCGGTCTCACCGGTCCTGTGCCACCCGCATCCAGCGGACTCCTGCGACCTTTACCAGGTCATCAGTCCATGATATGTGCATCAAATTAAAGGGTTAGCTGTCAGAAACACGCAAAAACGCACGTGTTTTTAGTTTTTGAATTGCTATATAAAATAAAAGCATGAAGCATGTCTCGGCTAATAGGTTTTACAGTGGTTGGGTGGTGACATTGACATGACACATTCTTCAGATAGTATAAAATGTTGTATTAAGGCCATATTCTTTGACCTCCCAACGCTAGTTTTAAGCGTCATCCAACCTCCGCTAATACCCGTGACAGTCGCCGTCAATGATGATGTGATACTGTAATACTCATAGTGAAAATATTTACAGTACTACAACTATGTGACTAGTGTGAATCGAAACGACATAGTGTAACATAATAATAATATAAGTAATTAATTTATAATCTGGCAAGCTCTAGCAAGCAGAGTTGGGCATTTCGTAATCAATTCCCGATTACAATATTACTTGATTTTACTTTGTAATGTACTTATGGGTAGCATATTACTTGTAATGTAATGTCGTGAAACGGAATATTACAATGACGTATGAAGGAGTAAGTAATAATCTATAGCATATTAGCATTACTAATACTTTGGAATCAACATGTCGATTCAAAATTACTGGAATTGTTGACCATACTTCTAGATTACTTTTTAATTACTTTAATGTTAGGACGTGCGAATTTTTAATATTATTTTCTCAAATATATATTTAAATACGGCTTCAAAGGTTTCTACTGATTTGCATACAGGTATGTACAGTCGGAATCCGATATGGCGGCACTTTTTTGCAATTTTTGTCATCATACTCGATTTCGACTAATTTACATACGTGGAATCCGAATTTAGGGTTCATTTTAAGATCCAAGATGGCGGCACAATTTTTTTTTGTCATTTTTGTCATTGTACTCGTTTTCGACTAATACACATACGTGGAACCCGAATTTAGGGTTCATTTTAAGATCCAAGATGGCGGCACAATTTTCTTCTTTTTTTTTGTCATTTTTGTCATTGTACTCGTTTTCGACTAATACACATACGTGGAACCCGAATTTAGGGTCCATTTTAAGCTCCAAGATGGCAGCACAATTTTTTTCTTTTTTTTGTCATTTTTGTCATTGTACTGGTTTTCGACTAATACACATACGTGGAACCCGAATTTAGGGTCCATTTTAAGATCTAAGATGGCGGCACATTTTTTTTCGTTTTTTTGTCATTTTTGTCATTGTACTCGTTTTCGGCTAATACACATACGTAGAACCCGGATTTAGGGTTCATTTTAAGATCCAAGATGGCGGCACAATTTTCTTCTTTTTTTTGTCATTTTTGTCATTGTACTCGTTTTCGACTAATACACATACGTGGAACCCGAATTTAGAGTCCATTTTAAGATCCAAGATGGCGGCACAATTTTTTTCTTTTTTTGTCATTTTTGTCATTGTACTCGTTTTCGACTAATACACATACGTGGAACCTGAATTTAGGGTTCATTTTAAGATACAAGATGGCGGCACAATTTTTTTTCTTTTTTTTTGTCATTGTTGTCATTGTACTCGTTTTCGACTAATACACATACGTCGAACCCGAATTTAGAGTCCATTTTACGACCCAAGATGGCGGCACAATTTTTTTCTTTTTTTTTGTCATTTTTGTCATTGTACTGGTTTTCGACTAATACACATACGTGGAACCCGAATTTAGGGTTCACTTTAAAATCCAAGATGGCGGCACAATTTTTTTCTTTTTTTTTGTAATTTTTGTCATTGTACTGGTTTTCGACTAATACACATACGTGGAACCCGAATTTAGGGTCCATTTTAAGATCCAAGATGGCAGCACAATTTTTTTAGTTTTTTTGTCATTTTTGTCATTGTACTCGTTTTCGACTAATACACATACGTGGAACCCGAATTTAGGGTCCATTTTAAGATCCAAGATGGCGGCACAATTTTTTTCTTTTTTTGTCATTTTTGTCATTGTACTCGTTTTCGACTAATACACATACGTGAAACCCGAATTTAGGGTTCATTTTAAGATCCAAGATGGCGGCACAATTTTTTTTCTTTTTTTTGTCATTGTTGTCATTGTACTCGTTTTCGACTAAAACACATACGTGGAACCCGAATTTAGAGTCCATTTTACGACCCAAGATGGCGGCACAATTTTCTTCTTTTTTTTGTCATTTTTGTCATTGTACTCGTTTTCGACTAATACACATACGTGGAACCCGAATTTAGGGTTCATTTTAAGATCCAAGATGGCGGCACAATTTTTTTCTTTTTTTTTTGTCATTTTTGTCATTGTACTGGTTTTCGACTAATACACATACGTGGAACCCGAATTTAGGGTCCATTTTAAGATCCAAGATGGCGGCACAATTTTTTTAAGTTTTTTTGTCATTTTTGTCATTGTACTCGTTTTCGACTAAAGGCCCATTCACACTATACAAGTTTCTTGAACATTCAATACAAGAATGTTGCAGCAACAAAAAAATTGCACTGTATAAACATAACGTGCCATTATCGTATTCAAGCAGCAACTTGAATTCAAAACTGGTATACATGTAAACAAAGCCATCAAAGTAGTTAATTGAATTCAAGAAATGTGAATCAATCTTTTTCTTCACAATGGATTCCGTACGCGAAGGTGTGCTCCTTGTCGCTGCTGTAATAGCAACTGTGCTACGGGAAAAACTAGTCGAAAAAAATTGTAGTCAAGAAAATGGATCCACAGGAAGAAACATGCTGGGATTGCTGGGGGCTTCAAAGTCTTCAAACACCCTATGCATGGAACTTAGAGCTGAGGATGTTGCAGAGTTCAAAAACATATTTCGTGTGAACAAAGCTCAGTTTTCATACTTGCTCAATAAATTCATTATACCTAGTTTTTATTTTCTGTGTCCCAGAGACATTCATAACCTCTACAAATTTCTATTAATTCAATTATCTCCGAATTTTGGTAAGATATCATTTTTGTTCATCGTGCGAACTTTCATTATTGAACGAAAATCTGCCAATGCAAATCGGTTCAATTCTTGCTTCAATACGCCATAGTTGATTCAACTCTAAGTTTAGACGTGTCAATACTTGCAAGCAACTATTGCCTTACGATAAATATCCGTGGTGTAAACAAGATACGGCCAAGAACATTGATTGTCAAGAATTGTATACAATAATTTCATTCAAGATTTTAATTATTGCTCATGTGTAAACACTTTGATTCAATTCTTGAATTCAATTATTGAATGACAAAACTTGCGTACAATTATTGCCGATTTTTGTTCAAGAATCTTGTATCGTCTAAATGGGCCTTAATACACATACGTGGAACCCGAATTTAGGGTTCATTTTAACACCTTCACGGACACTACTCCAGACACAATAGAAAGAACAATGGAATCACGTCTATAGGCGTTGAGTGTCCGGGAAGGTGTTAAGATCCAAGATGGCGGCACAATTTTTTTTCTTTTTTTTGTCATTGTTGTCATTGTACTCGTTTTCGACTAATACACATACGTCGAACCCGAATTTAGATTCCATTTTACGACCCAAGATGGCGGCACAATTTTCTTCTTTTTTTTTGTCATTTTTGTCATTGTACTCGTTTTCGACTAATACACATACGTGGAACCCGAATTTAGGGTTCATTTTAAGATCCAAGATGGCGGCACAATTTTTTTTCTTTTTTTTGTCATTTTTGTCATTGTACTCGTTGTATTGGTTGACTGGTAGAGAATGCCTTAAGGCGTGAAGTTCGCCATTTGTACTCTTTTATATTGTGCAATAAAGTTTAAATAAATAAATAAATAAATAAATAAAATTGCTTAAAAAAAGTTGCCGCCATCTTGGATCTTAGAATGGACCCAAAAATCGGATTCCACAGATGCGAATTAATCAGAAACGAGTATAATGATGAAAATTGGAATTTAGGGTTCATTTTAAGATCCAAGATGGTGGCACAATTTTTTTTCTTTTTTTTGTCATTTTTGCCATTGTACTCGTTGTATTGGTTGACTGGTAGAGAATGCCTTAAGGCGTGAAGTTCGCCATTTGCACTCTTTTATATTGTGCAATAAAGTTTAAATAAATAAATAAATAAAATTGCTTAAAAAAGTTGCCGCCATCTTGGAACTTAGAATGGACCGAAAATCGGATTCCACGGATGCGAATTAGTCGGAAACGAGTATAATGATGAAAATTGCTAAAAAATGTTGCCGCCATCTTGGATCTTAGAATGGACCCGAAAATCGGATTCTACGGATGCGAATTAGTCGGAAACGAGTATAATGATGAAAATTGCTAAAAAAGTTGCCGCCATCTTGGATCTTAGAATGGACCCGAAAATCGGATTCCACGTATGCGAATTAGTCAAAAACGACTATAATGATGAAGATTGCAAAAAAAAGTTGCCGCCATTTTGGATCTTAAAAATATACTACATTTTCAGAATACGTTTTTAACAATCATGAAACTGCTAGGATGTCAGATATCAACTAGAATGACATATAAATCAAAAACAATTTTCTTCGAGTAATAGTAACAAAATTACGTTGTAAGTAATGCAGATTACAGAAGTACTTGATTACGGTGGATTCAATATTACAGTAGCTGATTACAATACCGACCCCAAAGGAATGGATTACAGGCGTAACCATAGTACAGCATTACAGTAATTTTTATTATACTAGTAATTCATTACTGAGGAATCGTCATTACTGGAATGTAACCCTGTAATTAATTCCAAAAGGAATTGATTACGCCCAACTCTGCTAGCAAGCCATGTGTAAAGTATACGGTAAATTTAGAAAATACACGGTTGCGAGACTATCCCATTAATATTTAATACGAAACTCGTTAGAGATCCGCAGTCCTATAATACGTATCAGGCGTACAATTTCATAAAAAATTATGCAAACATGCTGATTTTCAAAATTTTTGAAATAAAGACTGTCCACAAAAAAAGTACATAATTATAACTGATGATCAGGGGTCGAACTAATCATGCAAATGACGCAAAAATAACGCACCTAATTTTGAATATAGGATAATGCTTTTATTTAAGCTTCCGTGCTGCATATTTCACAAAGTAATATAATAATCGTGAGTAAATCCATTACATTTATACAGGATGAAAGATGTATTGATTGTATTTTGTAGTTGCACCCAGGGTATACTAATATACTTGCTGCTATCATAAAATTTGTGAGGCCTATATTAAAGGGTGTATCATTAATTATATTTTACTTAGCCATATTTCTTTATATTACATTTTTATATAAAAACATACATGTGTCTAATTACTGCTTTAATAAGGTACACATTTCATCCTAGAAACTCGACGTAAAGTATAAAAAATATTTCGGACAAGTAAAGAAAATTTATTACAAGAAAATTTACGTTTTGCGAAAAAGACGACATAACACACAAACAAATCGTACTTTGAAAGACATGCTTTCATGTGCTTCGTAATGTCAAACATTTAGATATTGCCATAGCACTTATATTGCCCAAAAAAATGACCTGAATTTGTGAAAGGATACTTTAATGAGAATATGGTATGTAGCTTACGTGTATTTGACTTTGACATCTAATATAACTGTCATGGAGCATTTATATCCACCTGTTTTAACTATGGATCAAGCCCATGGTGTTTCATTAAGGCTTTTATGTATGGCTGATTTTTATAGCTGCTTCGCTGTTCTCGCACGCATAAGAAAGTGAATGGCATCTAAAACGTTGTGTAAAAATCCGATTTTATGTAAAACATAAAATCCACCACATTTTATTTGTGTATGCCTGATTGGGGAATCATGAAGACTCCGTTTAGATAATATACTCGGGCAGCATCTTGACCTATTGCTTCTTAAAATAGTACCATGGAGTCGCTGAAATAGTCTTACATTCAGCTGTATAGGTTTGTCCGAAATACGTTTGATAGGCAATATTTATAGCACAATAAAGCCTTGGAAAGTAGCCATAAATTACATACACACCACACACTCAGAACATAGAAACGCAAAATAATACGTATTTCAATAGTTAGACCAGGTCAAACTTGTATTTATAATAAACGATACAGTCTTTAATACTATTTGCGTTTTCTTTGGCTCTATATTTCTGATATATTGTGTTATCTCCAAAATGCATTTGAATGTTGGTCCTATGTTTAGTATGTTTTGATCACAGCACGTACATGTTTTTGTCACGTATCTCCAAAAAGGGTAAATAATAACAATATTCTCGTAAATTAGACATTCAATTTTAAAACATTAGTAAAAGAACGACATTATGTACTCAACTTACTTATTTCAAATGACACTTTCGTTTAATTAAAGAGGTTGATAAATAATAAGTGGCAATTTTAGTAAAAATATTTTTTGAAAACGTTCTATAGGTGATTTAACGTCATCCTCATTATTAGTACGATCACTGTACATGGTCAAGTTTATCTGTGTTATACAGGGTTACTTTTTCACCGTTACAATAAATATGTGCCATATCATTGGTATAGATAATAGATCACATTTATCAAATAAAATTTTCAATTTTTTAAATTTTTTATTAATTTACCCTTTATGCAAATGTAACATAATGGGCGCTATTCCCTGTAGCAACTTTAGTCATTCGTATTCAGTACAGATGGTGCATTTTCG
Source organism: Thaumatotibia leucotreta (assembly GCA_025490895.1). NCBI lineage: Eukaryota > Metazoa > Arthropoda > Insecta > Lepidoptera > Tortricidae > Thaumatotibia > Thaumatotibia leucotreta. The sequence goes on from JALPQI010013137.1 coordinate 9,431, forward strand.
CTAGTGCCAGAAGTGGTTCATTTTACGTCAGGTCGAAATCTTCGGAGGGCCATATGTACTGAAAAACGCACGATACACGTGCGGAAACGAAATTCGTAACTCGTGTCGATTTAAAGCACTCCCTTCGGTCGTGCTTTAATTTATCTTCACTCTTTTAAAACTTTTTTTTTTCGCACTTGAATCGAAAGAACCCCGCACGGAATGTTCGGAAAAATCCGTTCGGTCGATTTTGCTGAAATTTTGTGAAAAGATAGCCTCTAATAGTCTTATTAACTGTGCGAAGATGCAACCTTACCTAATGACTAGTTTTTAAAATATAACGATTTTAGGTTTAACGAAAAATGAAGTAAATATATATGACGCTAATATGCACTTACTACCTTTTTCGCGAAGTAAATTTTATTACGATATTAAAATGTTCTTGATATATATAAATCGTTTCACAAGGCTTTTAAAATATTGTTGACAAAGTTACATACCTACAAGACTACAACGAATACTTAGTATGAGTAGGTAGTCGTTTTCCGTAATAAGAACAAACACCAGTGCCAATATGTTAATGTACAGAAACGACGGTTTTCACGCGGTTATCATTATCTTCTCTTATCTATGAAGTAGCGAGACCAAATGCGAACTTGCGAAGACTTGCGGCAATAAGAACTCATGCAAAGTGTCATAAAGAAAAAAAACAAAAGAAACATTTGGTAAAACCTTCAATGTTGGTTGCTCCTGATGGGTAGGTATATTTTAGATATTCAAGGACCTTACTTCTCTAATGCGAACAATAATGATGCTCCAATGCAATGCTCCGTCGCGTCGAAGACATTAATGTTGTACAGGCACGGGTTGAAGCCGAAAATCTTAACCGGAGAAGAGTACGCTGGATCCCACTAACTCCTGCACAAATACCGTTATTTCCACGGTTAGATCTGGCGTACTTGCACTCCATCACATTTGGTACATACCAAGTTAAACTTTCTCCAGGATATATTCAAGATAGTACATTGCGTCATATGATCGACATAGCGGCAGAAGACGAAGACGAACGAGTTTTCGAAATCGATGGAAACTTCAATGAGCCAGGATTTATAAAAATAAGGGCTACATCGCGATTTCGAAACGCAGCGTTTTATTATGTGTGGATTGCATTTGACCTAGAACACAATAACGCTGAAAATGAAGACCCTATATTGGGCTATCATTGCACCTGCAAAAGTGGAGCAAGAACGATCGGTACATGCGGTTACGTAGCGGCAAACTTATGGTTTTTAGGTAATGCCCGATGCCCCGATATGAGGAGAACATAAAGTACCCATCATTAAGAACACTTTATGCCGTTCTTAATGCACAAATGTAGCGTTGTAAATACAATTAGATATAAGCTAATTATTAATTGTACAGTTTAACATCGTAATATAAGATAGCTTGAGCCTTTAAATATTTTTTACCCGATATTGCCACGAATATACTTAGATATATTATATAAATGTTAAATATATTTACATGTTAGATAATTGGGACTACAAATCGTCATATTATTACTAAGTACTATGAAATAATTTTATCTTAAATCAACCTCGGGAATAAGGTACGTAGGTATAGTAAGTGCATATTAGCGTCATATATACTTACTTCATTTTTCGTTAAACTTAAAATCGTTATATTTTAAAAACTAGTCATTAAGTAAGGTTGCATCTTCGCACAGTTAATTAGACTATTAGAGGCTATCTTTTCACAAAATTTCAGCAAAATCGACCGAACGGATTTTTCCGAACATTCCGTGCGGGGTTCTTTACTATTCTCGGTATGTTTTGTAACAATTCGCATTATTTTACATAATCTTTTTAAATTGATAGTATATTATTAGTAGTATTTTATTGATACTCATGTCTGCCTGCGACCACGGGTGTAACGTCATGCCCAAAACGTCAGGATATAGGACCCGTTTGTATTTAAAATATGAGTGATAATCGTGAAAGTTTAAATCAATATTGTGCGACTGCTTGCAAAACATTTCATAAAATAATTCGAATTCCAAAATAAATTGTGTTTTAAAAAAATTGTTGGATGATAACGAACTATTATGGACATAAAATTCTATTTTTAATAGATACGAGTAGGTACCACTCTTAATTATTTCACTATTTTCGTCATGTCAAAGTGTGTCATGGTCTTATCACCAGTAGTCATCCTACTGTTTTTATCTATACTGTGTAATATGTTTGTTATTGTTTTGGTTTAATATATTGAATAACATAATTCTTTTAATTTAGTCACTCACCACTTATGTTTATTCAGTCTCCGAAGCCCCAGTGACGATAACTTTTTTTTATGTGTTATCACACCAATCTTAAAGATAGTTTGGTTGACGACAGCGGTGCGCAAAATTGACGTACGTCCTCCCTCCAACAGGTCCCGATTGGGACTGAAAGATGACACCAGGAGCGATCCGGGAGAATAATTTCACATATTTTGTATGATGAACTATGATTCTTCCAATATTAATGATTTCTTCTCGTTAACCGTAGACACAGACTTTGACGTTTATTCTGATATATTTTTTTCTTGGTAAAGTTATGTAGTTTCTTGGCAAAATGAGTTTTCATGCAGAGATTAGACCTATGTTTGGGATCGTTTTTTATAGGGCGAAGTTTGTTTAAATACCTAATACTAATCAATGCGGGATAGATCAAGTTCTCAAATGTAACATATATAAGTTTTACTTCATAAGGAAGTAGTATTATTAAGAAAACTGAAAAAAACAAACGGGAATTCTACGCTTACCTCGCCTTAAAAGCATATTCAATTTGTAAAATACTTTATTACGTTGTTAATGTATTGACTTGCGGTGATGTTATTCAATTTGTTTTTCACTTTGATATTAAGGCTGTTACATAAGTTGTACCAAATAAAGTCAGATCTAGATTCCTATATTGCATAAAAGTAGAAGAATTGCTTTTTAATGGTTCAATCGTTTCAATCCAATTAAATACTCCTATTTGACATCGCTAAAAAAACAATAGCAACTCGCATTTGCAACAGATGCAAAACAAAAGAATTATCAATCATTATCAGATGATAAACGTGTTGAGCTGTTATCAGTGGACAGCCGTCAGCCGATTGAGATAGCAAATACGATTACCGATTTGAACTCCTTTCTATTTCATGGCGTCAGTGCTAGCGTAAAGCCTACAAACAAATAAAACATGGAAGCCGCAAGCCATATTAAAATGCCTTTCAAAAACGGTCCTGAATTTTAGTTGACAAGCGTCACCCCCTGTTCAATGCATCACGGTAATGAATTTAAATATCAACCTATAATAAATTAAACCGCCATTTAAAAATAGTTGTGATTGGTCCATCAAAGTTTTGATTGGCTATATTCTATAAGCATTTGTCAAAGATGTTGCGCCGAAATATGCGCGGTGTTACGAAAAGCGCTATATGTTCTGCCCATCTTGGCAAAATTTAACAATTGCTTTTGGGGGCATTTTCGAGCAGGCGTAAGACGTCCATGTTATATGTGGTCGCAGCGTAAAGCCTATTCAAGTATTCGTCCATAGGCACAGGAGTGCGATTTTTTAATTTCACCGATGGTATTGAGACTAAAATTATCACCTGTGATTTGAAGTCACTGTTTCCCAAAACACTGATTACCATAATTATGGAACATTATCTATGATCATCAGTGTTGCCAATGACCAAAAAAAGAAAATGTTCGTTCAGATTTTTGAAAGAGATCAATTAGTGTCCATTCCATAACGCGTCCGTTTCATTGCGGATTGCCCCTACCTGATAAATTCGACCGGTGTCCACTGAGTTCTGCCAATCGCCTTTTCCCTGCGACCCTATATTATAACATGGACGTCTAACGCCAGCTCAATAATGCCCCCAAAAACAATTGTTCAATTGTGCCAACATGGGCAGCACTTAGCGCTTATCTTAACACCGCGCATATTTCGGCGCAACATCTTTGACAAACGTTTATAGACTATAGCCAATCAAAATTTTGATGGACCAATCACAACTATTTTTAAATGACGGTTTAAGTTTTTAACCGACTTCAAAAAGGAGGAGGTTTACAATTCGTCGAAATCTTTTTTTTTTTTTATGTATGTTCCCCGATTACTCGAAGATGCGTGGAACCGATTTGAAAAAATTATTTTTTTGTTTGAAAGGGTATACCTTCTTGTTGGTCCCATTGTCACCGAATTCAGATCTGATGATGGGATCCTGGAGAAATCGAGGGAACTCTTCAAATGTTGTAGGCACACATGACATTTTTCATTTATTTTCGAAAACTAATCAAGTATTTGCGTCTAGTCATGAACGTTTTAAGTTGGTGATCTGATGATGGAAGGTACAACTCCTTAACAATTAGGAGTTGGGGGATAATTCTTTAAGTATAACATATGTCGTGTATTTTGGAAGCTTTTTGAGTATTTGCCTTTAGGTGGTCATCCTTTCATGTTGGTGAACTGATGATGAAAGGTACAACTCCTTAGAGATTAGGAGTTGGTGGACAATTCTTTAAATATAACATATTTCATGTATTTTGGAAGCTATTCGAGTATTTGCGTTTAGGTGGTCATCCTTTCATGTCGGTGAGCTGATGATGGAAAGTACAACTCCTTAGAGATTAGGAGTTGGGGGATAATTCTTTAAATATAACATAGTTCATGTATTTTGGAAGCTATTTGAGTATTTGCCTTTAGGTGGTCATAGTCTCATGTTGGTGAGCTGATGACGAAAGGTATAACTCCTTAACGATTAGGAGTTGGAGGATAATTCTTTGAATATAAAAACTGTCATACATTTTTGAGATCTATTCAAGTGTTTGCTTAGTAGTTATGACATGTTGGTTAGCGGTTAGTGATTCATTAAATAATATAGGCATGCTAAGGTGCTTACCTATAATCTTTGAAATTATTCATACCTGCTGATGATACAATGTATATCTCCTTGATAATGGGATAATTCTTTGAATATTTAAGTTATCCAGTTCAGGTTTTCAGGCCTATTACAGTGCAGTACATTCTAATTATAAGTATTTAGAGCATACTAAATAACGATTTTAAACTACTAAAAAGCAAAAAATAAAATATTTTAAAATAAAAATAAAACCGCCTTCAAAAATTCGCCCGAACTAAAAAGTAATAAATAATTTTAGTTCCTACTTCTTAGGATTTCCTACCCAAACCTTTAAACCTTTTACCCTATTCATTGAAATAGAATATTATGGCTAGGTATCCTACAGATTTCTTAGAAGTCGGTGCCAAGCCAAATATGTTCACTTCGCGAGTATAATACCTATGACTGTATTTGATAGAGCTTTGTAACTTACTGTCACTCCGGTTATGCTTTCATCAAAATGACTGAGGTAGATCATTCTGTTGATAATTATAGGTTGATATTGAAATTCATTTGCATGATGCATTGAAGAGGGGGCGACACTTGTCAACTAAAATTCAGGACCGTTTTTGAAAGGTAATTTAATATGGCGTGCGGCTATCATGTTTTATTTGTTCGTAGCCTTTTCCGCACAGATCGCTAATAGTAAAACCCCACAACAAAAAGTGAAACAAGTGAGCCATCATCGATAAACGACAAACGGCAAAATTAATCGAATGGCGTCGACAAATAATCGAGAAAGCCATCCGTGATCGATGGTCCGATGACATATCGATGTTATCTCCAATTTCATCGCTATATTTACACAACGTCGTATCTGCAACGCTCACTTGATGCCAGAAACACCCGTATTTTGAGATGTAGAAAGGCGATATTTCCATGGATTTATTGATGTCGATGCGAGGTGGTACAGACAGTATAGCGATGATTTGGAACTATCACACTGGTTTTACCAAATGACTATAATTATAAACCTTTAGAAACGCATTCTGTCTCGCGTCCTGCGACCATAATGTATACCTAACATAGACGTCTAACGCCAGCTCAAAAATGCCCCCAAAAAGACCAAAAACAATTGTTCAATTGTGCTAAGATGGGCAGGACATAGCGGTTTTCTTAACACCGCGCATATTTCGGCACAACATCTTTGACAAAAAATGTTTATACTGGGTGACACCGGAGTCGTGATCCAAACTGTGAGAAACGTGTTAAGATGGTCATTCTCAACAAGGTTTCCCATGGAACAAATATGAATATCGCGAAAAAAAAACTTGATTTCATACCGAACGGTGCGGAAGTGTTCATAACTTCCAGTCTCGTTTCATAATTATGTAAACACATTTGGAAAGGATTAGTATGGAGAAATGTATACATATTAATGAACTCGAACTTTACTAGTCTTAAAAAAAGTATGTTTGTTCATATAGGTCCCATAGAGAACATTGTTTAGGAAGACCATCTTAACACGTTTCTTACAGTTTGGATCACGACCCCGATGTCACCCTGTAGAATATAGCCAATCAAAACTTTGATGGACCAATCACAACTATTTTAACGGTTTAACTTTTTACTGGTTTTTTTTTTAATATATTTATTTTCAAAACTACAATTTATGTACATAGATTAAATCTAACTAATCTACTTGACCTAACCTATATCTAAGATTGGCCCTTGTGGCATTGTACCGAGGATGCTGGCGGCATTTCCTCGCTGTATCGCAATACTGATGCGTTGTGCGAGGAAGTCGCCAGCTCTTCGGTTGATATTGAAATTCATTACCGTGATGCATTGAAGCGGGGGTGACACTTGTCAACTAAAATTTAGGACCGTTTTTGAAAGGCAATTTAGTATGACGTGCGGCTTCCGTGTTTTATTTGTTCGTAGGGTAGATAAATCATACCTTTAGCTGTACCAAGAATTGGAAAGTAAACACTGAAAGTAAAGGATACATTAGGTTTTACTCGATATGTAATGCATGCTATCACGCTCGCACTGACCCATTTAAGCGAGCGCGATGGCATGCTTTACATATCTATTAAAACCTAACGTTACCAAATAAAATATACAAACGATACTCCTCCTGAAGGCCGAGTGTAGGTAATAACTCATTTGTATGAAATTGACGATGAAAACGTAAACGCTATCGAGACGTTTTTTTTTAAGTTATTACCTACACTCGGCCTTCTGAGGGGTTACCATGACGTACTATACTAATGCTGTTCAGTTTAGGTCGAGAGAAAAGGACAAAGCTATACGAGTCGTAGGTATATCACTGTGCCTTTCCCTGAACCTAAACTGAATCGCATTAGTACGGCTAGTGTTAAATACTATGACGGATGTACGTATTAATATTAATCTGAATTTTGCCGGTTTACTTAATCAACCTCGTATCTGTAAGACTCACTTGATGGAAAAAACACCCGTATTTAAAGTGGAAAAGAGGTGAAACTTAACGACGATTTGTCATTATGTTAGCACAGAGATGACAAAATTTGACAGACTGTTAATCTACATCGGATTCTTTTGAGTTACTTTCTCTGTAAGAGATCGCAGTTTATCGATAACGTTGTTGAGTAATCATATCTATTATATTGTTAGCAAGGCACCAAATAAAAAAAATGTAAAGCGTATTGTTGATAGCTTATAGAAAACTTGAATTCGCTGCGATTTTTACTGCCAATTGTTAAGGCGGCAAACACTAATTTTCTATAAGCTGTCAGACCTACTTTTTAAAACGATAACTGCGCTCCCATAAATCACGCCCACTGGAAAGAGACACTGTTATGTCTCCCATACAAGAAAGAGAGGGATGCATGGCTCTTTAAGATTGAACTTTTTAGGCAAATCACGAAAAATATGAGAAACTATGCTTTTAGTAAAAATTCCGTATTACAAATACGTAAATTTTGTCAATGCCCTTATTATATTCGTAAATCAGTCACGTCAAGCCACAGAACAAAAATATTTTTTTCTGTTTTGTGAGTCAAGCCAATCCCATAATAATGTACGTATTCAAAAATAAAATCTTCTGAGCACTAAAATACATAGGTAGCGCCTTTGTGACATATCTGTGACATAGTCTTTGTATATAATGTGACATATTATACCATATTAGTATTAGTTAAACAATGGAGGCGATCACTGTCGCGGATACAGAACCTCGTTGAGGGGGGGGGGGGGGGCTCAAAGAGGTCCTGTATCCGCGACAGTGCAGCCCTATGATATGATAGTATTTTATACTTAAAACATCACCAAGCCATACATAAGTCCAGTGTGAGGAGGGGGAGCAAGTGCCCATTGCCCCCCGCCCTCTGGATCCGCGCCTGGCCATCATGACTTTTGTTTTGATTAAGCCTTTAACTGTGTACTTTTTTTTGCCATCGACCCATAAGTAAAGGTGTAACAAGAAAAGTAAAATGAATTGCGTGACGATAATATTCCGCATGTTGCGATGAATGAATACGAACAAAATGCCAGCCATGCCATACATATTCTGGAAAGAGCAATAAAAATATTCGTCGCTCATGAAAATACCATTAGGCTGTCATTATTTTAAGAGAGCTACCGTAAAATTGATCGTAAAATGCAATACTTAGACAATCGATAAAATAATCGTACAACCAGAGATTATTAAATACAGAAGACTGACAATTTGCTCATTCTATCGCCCACTCTACGAAATCAACGAATTTCGACGTATCACGTTTTGTGTAACGAACGACTTTCGTAGAGTGGGGGATAGAATGAGCGAATGCTCGTTTAGTCTAAATGTACCTTTACAACGCATCACCATTGTAGGAGGCGGTTGGGTGTTTGTTATGAAGTGGCTGCAGCCATATTAAGGGCCTACCCAATTTATAAATGCGTTAGAAACCAGGTAATTTTGCAAAGAACCGTACATAAATGCCAGAATTTAAAAGTTAAATGCTTGGAGAAAAAGTCAAAGCTTACAAGTAGTGTATTTATACTACTCAAAAGATGTGGGCCAGTATTTTTTTTACTGTAACTTAAAAATACATATTTTAAGAAGGTAATGCATTGTTTATGACAAAAAAAAAGGATTACTTTTTTAGGATTTCGTAATAAACTAGGAACCCTAACCCGTATTGGTTCGTCATATCCATCTGTTCGTCTGTCTGTCCGCAGCATACCTCAGCGTTAGTACTAGAAATTTGTAATTTAGTACAGGTATACATATTAATCACGTCGATAAAGAGGTAGAATAAAATATAGAAAATACTCTGAATTGCGAAACATTATTCAAAGTATATTACAATTTACAAAATAGGTAGGTACCCGTTTTAAAATAGTACACTACGACACGAGTTTCTAATTTCCTTTTTGCATGTGTCTCGTACCGTCGTCGGTCGTACGACGTTTTTTAGTACAGATTGCAATCCGAAGTTTTGGACCTGACGAAAAATGAGCCGCTTCTCGCACTAGCGCCTAAAAAAGGCACCCCCTGTACTAAAAACATAATTATACTACATAAAAAAATTAAAACCGAATACGTTTTATAACTTTACCTACCCTATTGTCAGTCTTTTAAATTAACTTATCCCTGTTACTAATACAAACGTAATTACCAAACACAAGTGTAGAGTTACTATTTGTAGACATGTGCCATTTAATTTAATGCCCTGATTAGTATAGTGTTTGTTATAATTTATGATTCATAAACACTCATAATAAGGTTTGCGTGAGAGTTGAAACAGTTGAAGTGTTAAACAGTTTATTTATCGTAATAAAATGATATATACTTAATGTAGGTACATCTTCAAAAAACTTCGCATACCCAATTGTCTGATGCTGCGACCATATATAACATCCTGGACGTCTTACGACAGCTCAAAAATGCTCCGAAACCAATTGTTCAATTGTGCCAAGATGGACACGACATAGCGCTTTTCATAACACCGCGCATATTTCGGCGCAACATCTTTGACAAATGTTTATAGAATATAGCCAATCAAAACTTTGATGGACCAATCACAACTATTTTCAAACAGCGATTTAAGTTTTTATAGGTAGACATTAAAATTCATTGCTTTGATGCATTGAAGAGGGGGTGACACTTGTCAACTAACATTCAGGACCGTTTTTGAAAGGCAATTTAGTATGGCGTGCGGCTTCCATGTTTTATTTGTTCGTAGTAATGATGCTAGTGAATCAGAAGATCCCATCATCAGGCCTACTACCGCGAAAATCGAAATTCGTATATCTAGAGGATTTTTCTCTGTCACTGAGACAAATCCTCGAAAACGAATTTCGTTTTTCGCGGTAGGGCCGCAGACCCCGACTTAGTGCCAAAGGGACCATCTCCAGGTTATACCTAGTGATGGGTCGTCCCAGGTAACTTATTATATTACCCAACTCAGTATGGAGAATATTCCCAAATGAAAACTTTCGTCTTAGATTAAGATTGGGATCGACCCATCTCTAGTTATACCCGAATTTACTCGATAAATATATATTTATTTTATAAACTACACTAAAGTATCTAATAAAATATGTTTGATGAATTTCACATTTCATAAATAATTAATTACACATAATTACCGACACCGTAGATCTTTTAGGGTTCCGTAGAAAACAAGGAACCCTTGTAGTTTCGCCATTTCTATCTGTCTGTCCGTCTGTCCACAGCATAGCTCAGTGGCCGTTAGTACTAGAAATTTTCCATTTGGTACATGTATGCATATTAAACACTTTGACAAAGTGGTAGACCCAAAAATTTTGAAAAGTATTTTTTCGCGTACCTCCTCTAGTAGAAAAGTGTTTTTTTTTCTGTAATCCTGTAGTGTGGGGTATCGTTGAATCTTTCAAAGAGAATAAGGATCCCAAAAGAAAGTTTTTTTCTGAAATCATTATTAATATTTTCGGAGAAAATCGCTTCAGAATAAAAAAAAAAGGTTCCAAACTTTTGATCCATGGGTCCAATAAATATGAAAAATATCGGCTTACTTGTACATTACTTTAAAACAAAATTATTTAGAACATAATTGGCCGAGCCGTTTTTGAATAACTACGGAACCCTACCCTACGCCTAGCACGACATACTCTTGGCCGGTTTTATTTTTTATATTATACATATATCGGCACTTACCTACTTAGACATCCGTACTACCATACAAGTATATCGTATATGGTTGAAATGCTTATGAGAAAGTGGCTTCCTCATTTTCCTTAGAGTTTCTCGCATTTTTATATGTACTGTTCGAAAAGGGGAGGCACGTGAGATGTATGGGCGTGCCTGGATGCCAGTTGCCTTTATTTTCCGCACAGAGTCTACTTGTAAGAAAACTTGATCACCAACGCGGCTTATTCTGATGGCCGTTTGACGGAGATATATTTTTTGCGTTAATTTATTTCCAATTCATTCCATTTACAAAATATTACATAAAGTAAGTACATAGCAATGTACCGCGGAGTAGTTTCATAAGTTACGAAACTTCTAAAGAGAATGTTCATAAACGGCACTTTAAATCTAACAAGCAATCTAATTATGCTAAAACCGTTGTATATACATGCCTTTTAAGGTATACTTTATTCCTTGTTTAAGTTTAAGGGATTGAAGTGTCACTGACCATTATTTGACATAATATTGATGATGGGCAGCAGCGTCATCATAGTGGACACATTACTGCGATCGCCAATCCGCTTGCCCAGCGTGGCGATTATGGTCATTTACCTCCTAATGCGTCTATACGCATAGTTAATAGGAGAGGCCTACGTCCAGCAGTGGACTATCATAGGCTGATGATGTATGGTATGATGAATAAGAACGTCGGTCGTAACACTTGTAAAAATGTATGAGAGGATTCTTTTGACACATAATATTTTTGCACTTGACTATACTATGAGGGTGAATCAACTTTTTTCTGTCTATTATTGCCATGGTTATGGTCACCAGAGTCACGCTGGTTTTATGCAATGCATGTAGTCCATATTATCTTTGTACGTGGTCCATTAAGAACATGATGATTAAGAACAAGAACAGAAAAATGCATGTTTGCATAGTCAAGTAGCATAATTTTGCATAGAATCATCGTGACTCAGGTGACCGTGGCAATAACAGATAGATAAAAGTTGATTCACTCATAAATGAAATGACAATAGTAGATTGTTACACAAGGGTTGATCTGACCTTTTTTCATCCAGATGCTGGAGTCTCTCAGCTTGCACACTTTGCTTCAGAATAGCGCTCCCAGAGTAACTTTCATAAGAATGCTGCAAATCTCGATACAGACTCCGATATGTCTTTAATAGTGCTGATTGAATAATCAGTGGATACCAATGAGTCGGCAATGCCGGCCAGGGTGCTTAGACAAGTTGCCAATCGCTTACGCTTAATCGTCAATCGTAAACGAAAGACAGCAATCTTTGTCGTACTAATATAAAAGAGTGACAAAGAGGGAAAACTACGATACGCTACTAAGCGTTAGCGATTGGCAACTTGGCTAAGCATCCTGAAGTAGTACATGTTACGAGTGATTCTCTGTCAGTCTGTACACGTGTGAATATTATACGAGCGAATAATGAATTCAGCTATAATATCTGATCCTACGAATCAGGGGGTGACACTTGTCAACCAAAATTCTGGACCGTTTATGAAATGCAATTTAGTATGGCGTGCGGCTTCCTTGTATTATTTGTTCTTAGGGTAAACGATTTTGATGTGTCTAATGTTTTTAGGTCGCTTATGTAACTATGTATTTACTGTTCCAGAACCTTGCGCTCTCTATACTTAATCGTATTCAGTTACGAACAGGTAAAAAAGCATTTGAAGAGAAAGTTGAGGCAAGCTAATAATAGTTAATAAAATATGTACATTTCGTTGTACAAGTTCGCACGCAAACTCTCGTTCCCGATCATTGAACTGACACCCGCAGAACACTGCACACTAGATGCATCAAACTTTACTACTTTTTGAATCCTTTAGGCGGAGTAGGTCATTTTCTTAGAAAGTCACTTTCGGGATAGGTCATGTTCGAGAGATGTCCCTTTCTGAGTACGTCACTTTCTGAGAGCGTCACCTTCGGAGTAGGTACGCCACTTTCTGAATTTGTCACATTCGTACTTAGTCACTTTTAGAGTTTGTTACATTCTGACTTCTCCTCCTCCTCGGCCTCTACGAAGGTATGGTTACTGAACAGGTGTGGGATCGATTTGATTAAAAAAACATAACAAAAATATTTTTATTTTCTGTACCAATCGTATGGCGAAGGTTATTTTCGATTGTGGCTTTTCTAGAAGGATTTTTTTGGTATTAAAGGTTTTATTTATAATATCATTGTAGTAGCAAACAAGCACACAGCCTGCCCAATGGTTTCTATAACCTGTAGACGCCTGAAACGCTTGTAATAAAAAATATTTTTTATGTTTTTTTTAATGCCAGTTGATCCCATACCTGTCCGAGTGTCCAGTATCCATATCTTCTTAGAGGCCAACTTGCGGAAATGTACATACAGCCACAAAATGCAAAAATTGACGAAGTGTGCCAACGTTATTTTTATTGGGTCGGCAACGCGCATGTGACACCCTGAGGTTGCAGGCGCCCATAGGCTACGGTGACTGCTTTCCATCAGGCGGGCCGTATGCATGTTTGCCACCGACGTGGTATAAAAAAAAAAAAAAGTCAGAATGTGACAAATTCAGAAAGTGACTAAGTACGAATGTGACGCTCTCAGAAAGTGACATCTCCCGAACATGACCTATCCTGAAAGTAACTTTCTAAGAATATTACCTACTCCTTGTGTGATGTGTCTACCCTTAGTCACGACGAAGTCTACCAATAAAGAAGCTAACTATTCCTATTTATAAAATCCCGTGCACCAGAATTAGTGATCCGTGCACAGGGCGCCGCGGTCCGATAGGCGCAATGATGAGTGGGTTCCTGAGGCCCTACAACGACCCACGATCTAAGTACTGCCTCTATCACACTTACATACGAATTCACAAGTGCGAAAAAGAGGAAACACTTAGTTCGTGGTTTGTGGTAGGTTCTTTGTGGGCATGCGATATGCATGGAGGGTACATCGTGCGTGAAAGTGCAAAGGGTATGCTGTGGGTCAATTGATGCGCGAACTTACAATGAACTGCGTGGTAAAGTTTAGAACTCCGTGTCAGAGGTATAGAGTCTGGCTAATGAAATATTGCCCCAACTTTTGGCGGGAAATTCAAAAAATCTATGGCTGGATGTGTGACAAGCCCTAGATTTTTTGAATTTCCCGCCAAAAGCTGGGGCAATATTTCATTAGCCAGACTCTATGGTTATACGTATACAATATGGCTGAAAAATAAGTGCGCTACCGATGGTTGTGAGGTTTTGGGACTCAGAATAGATCTCCTAGGAGGTTTTGTCAGCCTCCGTAGCCTAGTTGGTAGTGATCCTGCCTACGAAGCTAAAGGTTCCGGGCTCGAACCCCGGCGGGGGCATTATTTGTGTATTTATTTATCACAAATATTTGTTCCTTAGTCGTGGCTGTGTATGTATGTACGTATCTATATGTATCTAATATCTATCTATTATATATATCGTCGCCTGGTACTCACATCACAAGCCTTAATTGAGCTTACCGTGGGACTAGTTCGATTACTTCGATTTGTGTAAGATGTCCTAAGATAGTTATTTATTTAAGTATTTTATTTTAGTTATTTATTTGTGACTTTGTTTACGAAAGTAAAGGTTACGTTATGTTTTACTCGATACGTAGAGTCCGTCGCGCTCTTTCAAATAAATCAGTGCAAGCGCGATTGAAGTAGAAGAAGTGCGGCAACGGCTAGCCGTAGCATGAGTTGTCAAATAACGGATATGTTAAAAATCAATTATTCAAATGGTGTTTAAATAAATCGTACTATGACATTAATGAACATTTTCAAAATAATAAATACTATATGATATGCGCACTATACTTGACATCAATTGATTTACAAACTTTTAGTAGTAATTACTATTCCATCAAATTTTCCTGTTTTATTCCTGTTCTGTATTTATTTTCTGCTCTGATTTCTTATAGCATGACATTGACATTTCCTTTTATTTATTGATTTATTTATTATAATTTTATTGTTTCTTTAATTTTGTTTTTATATAAATTTGACATTAACTTTACTGCTAGAAACTAGAAATTAAAATTCAATGACATGCCATTAGAATCATAGTTTATGTACGCCATATAATGGTTAATTGTGACGATCTGTACCTACTGAATGACTGTAACCTTATAATTATTACTCACATTCAAACAATAAACTATTTCTATTGTATTGTATTGTTAGGTTTTGTTTTACTCATGTTTTATTGGATACGTAAACCCTACTTCAGATTTTTACTTCCGATATTACTAACAAAATATTCAAACAAAAAATACATTTGTAAAGACAAAGACTACGTGTTGATTTTTTTCTTTAGATCGACTGGCGATGGACTAATTTGTAATTATATTTTTTAACAAATACTCAAACCTTACGTTGATCTACGTTGTCAAACCACTACCAAAAGTGTTATATTGACTAAACTGTCTAATTCAATTCATACATTGTCTGAAATTGTAATGCAAATGTGTATTATTTCACTAAAACTATGTGTACTTTCATTACCAAACAAAACAAATCGCCTCTAAAAAAAAAACACGGAAATACTATTTCCTTATGTTCCGAAGACTCTAAACATAGATCTCTCACTATAAAGAGATTTTATGACCATCATTTCCCATACTTTTTAATAACAATGTCCAGCATACGGTGACCCTACTATCCTTAGTAAAAATACTGCTTCAGAGACCAAATTACGATGGATAAATTCTAAGATAAATACGACGCTCGTATCGCAGTAGTACGTCACAAGAGAACTTGTAACGGCTACTCAGGACCGAAATGACGTATCGTCATAGCTTACTCTTGGTTGTTAAGACGTTTTATATTATCAGATTAATTACGAAACTTCTTATGAAGTGACTAGAGTTTGGCTAGAAGCCAGTGTGGAGATATTTATTGTCATAATGTTGATGTTATGGGGCAATTCGTAACGCGATATGAGCAGGTAAATATTATAAATACGGTGAGATTTTTGTGGAGTGAACCGATCATTTCTGGTTCATTTACAATACAACTAGGGTTTCAAGATATTGTAATGAGATGTACAGTATATGTCGGTTTAAAGGATGGAAAATAAAGTACATATGTCACATAGAAAAAATATAGTATCTGGAGGGTGGTACGAGATTACTGGCTATTTAAGTTAAGTTTTCAATTTCAATATTTTAGCGTAGGTAAAACCACATGACCGGTCCTGCGTCACCGGAAACCTATGTTCAGCAGTCTTTCGGCTGATATGATGATGATGATATTTTTGGAGTCCACTATACATTTCTAATTGTCCGCGAAACAAGAGAATGAGTGAACAGATTAAAATAATGTTTGAAGTAAAAGTTAATGTCAATATAATGCGAGCACTGACCTTTGCAGCGCCTCTCACAAACGCTTAAGAGGGACCGTGAGCTCAGTCCATGGATTAAATGTAATCGGTCAAGTGCGAGTAGGACTGACCTTTTCACGCAAAATAGGAGACTGATGTCAAGTTGCGGAAACCTGGCGCGTTGTACAATAAAATATCATTCAGTGATCAGCAAAGATCGGATAAATGTGCGTCATTGTTCGCAATACGAGTAATATGGATAGGACTCTACATTTGATTAATTGGGTATGTCAAGTTTTTTGAAGTGGTGTAAATTATATTTTATTTGGATGATAGGCTTCCTAAGGATCACGAAAAACCAGTTATTTTATTTTTATAACTATTAATTTATTATTAATATTATTTATAATATTTTTAATTTATGGCTCACAAGCTAAACGACTTTTGCGCTACGGAAAATTAAAAAAAACACATGATGGTTGTCAAATATGTCACTGTCAAAAATAACTACGTATATAATAACAATAAAAACGTGTTATTGAGTATAATTTTGATACATAGAATAGTCACTACACTCACATTGAAATGCTCTTCACAAACATATAGGGTCCGTTTCGGGCAATTTATATCCAACGCGTGACACCAAGTTGGTTGTAAACATTTTGGTACACATAGAAAAGCTGAGTCGGGAAAGTCGCGTCTGTATTTCTTACAGCTGGGTACGAAGCACATGAGCATATCTCTGTAATACTCCGTCACGGTTCGGTTGCAGTCACTATTCATTGTATGTAGATGTACGTGAAGCAGTCCAATAGTCAAAACCAGGAACGTCAGAAAGGCAAGAAAACGTAGTCCAAAAAGCAGAGCAAAGGTAGTCACAGGAAGATCCAAACGTTGTCCAAAATATCGTGCAGGGGTCATGGAGTAGTGCGGCAAGATCAAGAGTCCAAAATTCGTGCTGAGGTCGTTAAAAATATTCTATAAATCACTGAAACCACCAAATGCAATCGAACGAACAAAACCGTTGAAAGACGTAGTTATTTTTGACAGTGACATATTTGACAATCATCATGTGTTTTTTTTTAATTTTCAGTAGCGCAAAAGTCGTTTAGCTTGTGAGCCATAAATTAAAAATATTATAAATAATATTAATAATAAATTAATAGTTATAAAAATAAAATAACTGGCTTTTCGTGATCCTTAGGAAGCCTATCATCCAAATAAAATATAATTTACACCACTTCAAAAAACTTGACATACCCAATTGAATAATTAAACGAATAATTTGTCGAAATTTGATTTCGAAGCTTTGAGGTGACATTTACAAAGGTTTTCATAGTTACCGGTGTCAAATAGGTAATTTTCTGAAAATGATTAATTTTTCAATCAATTTTGGAGTCATGTCCATATTATTGCGAACAATGACGCACATTTGTCCGATCTCTGGTGATCAGTGAATATTCAAAGCGTCTGACCCGTTGGTCGCCTTTATAAAATATAGCACAAACCGCAAAAATCACGTTTGTTGTATGCTAGGCTCCACTCGCTCCTCAGTCTCCTCAAACCTCAAAATAGAAAACACATTTAGAAAGTCGAAGAGAATACACACGTAGTTTTAAAGGAGAATAGTGAGGAGGCATAAAATGAGGGGCTAGAGAAAAATCTCCTAAAAATGTAAAATAAATTGGATAAAGACGTATGACAACACAAACGGTTATAGTAAAGTTAAGATGAAATAAAACCCCTTATAAATATTTTAAATCAATATCCTTAGAACTATACCTTATCCACGATAACGAGCTAGTATAGGGATCTCTCTTTCGCACTTTTGTATGCAAATGAAAGGGACAAAAAAGGTAGTGGGCGTCAACATTTTCACCTTGCTCCAGCCTCGGCTTACATACCGTCTCTCGGATTTTTTTTTATTCTTTAGCTAAACTAAATTATATTTAATTTAGTTTAGCTAAACCTATTTATTCTACCAGATTTTCATCATTTTTCTTCAGTGTCTGGAAACTGAAGGAGTTTGGCAACACGCACACGCACATTATAATTTATCTAAATATAAATCACCGAGATTAAAATTGCAACCCCAAGCTCTTGGTAATTTATTTATACCTTAACTTTCCAAATAAAAAAAAACCGATATTTACCAACTCTGGACGTGGGATTATTTAAATTTATATACATAGTTGTGTTACTACTTGAAAAATTCAACTCAAGAAATACTCCGAATAAACTATAGGTACCAAAAAATCGGAACGCCATAGGTGAAAGAAATAAATGTTGTGCCCCCTTAATTAGGTACCTTACCTAGATAAATCTTGGTAGATAAGCCCTTTTGAAAGTAGAGAAAGGAGGCTCCCTTTTACTTTCTGGGTCTGTTAAGTATTCCAAATGCTTTCATTATTTTAATCACAACATCGAAATGTGAGAATGGATTTCGTTTTGGACGACATTAAAATATAATCTCTTTAAAAAGTCGAATGCTTTTAAGTATCTACTGCTATTATTTTTATAATCAATTCCTAATTTCCGTTTTGTTTGGATATTTGCACCATTGATTTGTGTGAAATGTCCCAAGATATTTATTTATCAATATGGACTCTTCGTCACAGTCCCCGCTCCTCAGTTTCCACATTAATAGTTTGCCTAAAAAGGTTTTAATTTTTTACCAGAAACTTTTTTATACGGCGGTGTAGCCGCACCGTATTTGTTCATGTACGCATAGCATGCAACACGCTACAATAATAACAGACCCGGCGGAGGCCGTACTGTTTTCGATTAGAAAGTACGTGACCTTGAACTTTGTTTTAGAGCACTACAAATCCGGCCAGAAACTGTTCTATAAATCCAAACGAATCAAATGCCATGACAAAATGACTTAACAAATTCTTAGAATCCAAGCCAAGATGCCATTCTGCAATCGTGTACGATAAGCGATAAGTAATAAATGTATGAAAATAACAGATCCGTACGAAAAGTTACGTGACCATTTCCATACATTATTATGGTCACGTGACCTATCGCTTATCGTATACGATTGCAGAATGGCATCTTGGCTAGGCCTGGGTGCTTAGACAAGTTGCCAATCGCTAACGCTTAATCGTCAATTGTAAACGAAAGGCAGCTAGCTGTCATTCTCGCACTAATATGGAAGAGTGACAGAGAGGGAAAACTACGATACGCTACCAAGCGTTAGCGATTGACAACTTGGCTCTTGGCTAAGCACCCTGCTGATCTGTGTAATATCACTTTGGCGTTTGGCGCTAATGTAGGCCAATTGAAGAGGGACACAGCTTTGCGATGGAGTGAGATGTCGAAATTGCTTTACTGCACAGAATTATAACGGATTCCCTTAGTTTGTCTACATTGGACCAATGTGTACAAGCGCCAGATAGTTTCCAAGCTGCCCAGGCCCTAGGGTGCCAATTTTACTGGAGGTTTCCATGGTTAACTAACTGTACCCTATTGTGTGGTATACATGTACATTATGTACAATTGTACACTGTACAGTGACGTTCAGAATTGCATGGACGATTTATGAATGAATCCATTCATAAACTGTCATGCAATTTGGAACCCAACTGTACCCAGTAATCTAAGTAAAATCCTTCCAAAAACCTACCACTACGACTGCAATTAATGTTTCTTAATCCCACACTAATTGTGTGTCCGTAAAATTGAAAATGCCCTTAGGGTAAGTAATTTTTCAATAATTTCGATTTTCTGGAGGGCACATTTACAATACAGTACCATTTGATTTTTGATTATCACACCTATTATTATTATATTTTTAATTTAAGTTTTGCTGCCTCCGGATTTGAGTACAAATTTTCCTAAAATGTATGAGGTTTAAAAAAAGTTAATATTTTCAACCTTTTTCGTCTCTTTTGGCTCCGTAACTTTAGAGAAGCTATTTCCAGGCAAAGATAGCTCATGTTGCAACCAAAAGTAAAAACTGTGGTTAGTACAAAATGTACTGAAGTTTCTATGAAATCTTTCAAATAGCCAAATCATTTTGCACACTCTTTATCGACCTAATCACGGAACTATTTACAGTGTGCCCATTAAAAACCTAATACTTTTTTTCTTTATACACCAGCGACCCACACTAGCCCTTAAGGTGCATTCAGACCAAACGAGCATTCGCTATTCTATCCCCCACTCGACGAAATTAACGAATCACGTTTTGTGTATCGAACGAATTTCGTAGAGTTTTCGAAGTTTCATAGGTCTTAATGCACCTTTACCCGTTAGCTTAAAAACTTATACCTACAGTTACTATAGCGACCCGCCCCGGCTGCATAAAAACCTTACTCTTGAATTACTCTACCTATTAAAAAAAATCTCATCAGAATCAGTTGCGTAGTTTTAAAGATTTAAGTGTACAAAGGGACATAGGGACAGAAAAAGTGACTTTTCACTTCTCATGCTCTTAAAATGTTATTTTAGTCCCTGCATATCGGGACTAAAACTCTTTATTAATCTCTAGGGACTAAAGTAAAATTTTTTTAATTGACGTTGGAAACCCGTAAACAGCCACACTCACGGTGTTCAAGAATAAAGGATAGTCGCCATTTTCAGTGCTTGTGTATGGACCACTTTTGTGCATGCCGTGGATACAACCTCTAAACTTTTTTTTAATTGACTTTGGAAACCCCTAAACAGCCATTTCTAGTGTTTATGATTTTTGAACGAACGGTTATTGACATTGAAAATAACCTCAAAATGTCAATCGTGAAAAAATATTAAGGAGAATCGATTTATTTTCTTGATATACATGTATATTTAATACTTGTTTAATATATGATTAAGATTGAATCCAATTTATTACTTATTTTTTAATAACCAATTAGCTTCAAAATAGTTATGTAGTTTGCTCCAATTCGTTGGCTAAATATGCAAGTATTTAAAGCGTCATATTTCGAAAAAGGAATACAGATAAAAACTTAAACGCGGAACGAATTTGATTGCTTATTTTTTGTGTTTTTGTCTATAAGTAATATTGTTCAAATCGTAGTTATATAATTTACGATGTCACATCATGCGATGAAGAAGTATTAACGCCTTACTCCAGAATGAAGAAGAATGCAAAAGAGGTGGTGCAAAATCTTTTGCCGCCGAAATCTAGTGTAATATATTCAAAAGCGTATCAAACTTTTATGGATTGGAAAACTGGAAAGCAAATTAGGTAGGTACCAACATCATTTATGTAAGGCGTATTTCTGACATATTTTGATGAAAAATCTAAGAAGCTTAAAACCATACTCCAACTAAACCATACCTATGACTTGAAAAAGTTTGCGAATTTATAGTAAAGTGGCCATGTTCCGAAGAAATCGGAAGTTTTGACATCGCAGAACATATAATTTTTTTGTTTCTTATTTGTTCTTTCTGTTAATTAATACTGAGATTATGTAGAACGTAGCTTTTTTCCTCGCATTCTAAGTGAAAAGTAGAGTGTTTAATTCGGGACTAAACAGCCATAATGACACTCGAACTACATCCACCCTCGCTACGCTCGGGTGGATAAATATCTCGTGTCATAATGGCCTGTTTTAGTCCCTCGTTGAACAATCTACTATTATTTTATACTACGTAGTGATAATTCCCTATACTAAAAGGTAAGTAACATCGGACAATGTTCGCTGCGGGTGTCATTGCGCCGGCTTCCGCTATCTACCTCACTCTTGCGCAACGCTGCATTGTGATCTAGTTTTACACTCATTTGTTTTATTACTCAGGTTTTAATGTACCCACTTATAAGTCATATAACCAGTTTAACTAACGACACTTGTCAATTCAATTGATATACTTTCGGGTATGTTCTCATTTTTGCAAAAGGTTCAATCAAGTTTTTCTTGTTACTCGTTGTTATGGTTACTGTCTCCTGGGTCACGCTTAAAATCACATATTAATAGCATTAAAATGTACAAAAACTAGATTTTTTTGTCAGTTACGTGGGCTTTCTGTGGTGGGTTAGTACTTAGTATCCAGTAATCATGTTAGTAGAGTCTGCTGGAAAACTAATTTTGTCCCCTGGCTGACGTGACAGAATAACAACAAACAAGTGATGTACCCAAAAATATGAATGCCAGACGTTCAACTTACCAATGTACAATATCAGAATTCGGGTCTTTATCTTTGTCAAAAACTTTTGTATTCACTAGGTATGTATAGTGTGGGTAGGGCTGCCAACTGTCCCGCTATATGCGGGACGTCCCGTTTCTGGAGCCCTAAAGTATGGTCCCGCAAAGGGTTCGCGCGGGACGCCGATTGTCCCGCTTTTCAGGGAATACTGAACAAGAAATACTAAAATAGTAATATGTATACGCAAATGAAAGCAATTAAAGATTGCATCATGTTAATTTAAATGTTCCACGACGTCCGTGACTATAGACCGCGAGCACCGTGCACTGACCGTATAACTACCAAAATATGAATGATTGGCAATGATTGCATCTAAATTGAACCGATCCGAAACTAAGCATTGCTTGTCAATGTCAATGTCGTTCTTCCCATCCCGCATTTTATTGCGAGGTCCCGCAATTTATTCGCGTATGTCCCGCATATCTGTGATCTTTGGTTGGCAACCCTAAGTGTGGGCCAGTGATAAATTCAATTTCGTCTCGACTTGTTCAAATGCATTTATCAGTAGCCCACCCTATACTATGTTCAGTCGCCATCTGATATACAGGGGGAACGGAACGACGATCCTTCCCGCTACCGACCGAGTCTACCAACCATAAGGGTGCGGCTCCACTAACGCGGAGCGGAGCGGAGCTGGGCCAATGAGACACACACTTGTCCCTGTAAGGATGTATGTATATACATATGTAATAAATAAATAAATATCTTGGAACATCTTACACAAATCGACCTAGTCCCACGGTAAGCTCAATTAAGGCTTATACTACTACTACTATACTACTTAAAAACATTTTTCCTAACTAGTGCGCTAAAACGAACTTTGCGCATGCTTCGCGCGCGGTAATTTATCTTTTTGACGCACTTGTTATGAAAAAAATCGTCCTTTACACGTGCAAAAACTTTTTTAACTCTGGTGATTGTCGCCCTCGTTTCACTCGGGCTCCAACTTTCACCCTCGCCGAAAAAAAAATTTCCCGCACTAGTTAGGATATGTACTATGAATAACGACGATAAAAGTACGAGTGAATTTACTTGTTCCACTGTTCCATAAAAATAGCCTTCAGATTTATGATTCACTTTAATAAAGTAAAGCTCTATTTGTAACAATAATACTATAAATACGTATTAAGTTGGCGTGTTTATACCATCGTAATTCGTAATATAAGTCATAATAAAACTCTTTACTTCCAGTAAACGACAATTAAAAAGTTTAACAAGTGTTTTGTTGGTAGGAATGCTAGCCTAACCAGTTAATTGGTTTAATGATAACGTGATTGTTTTTTCTCGTTTTTGCGGTACAATATATTGTCTTGTTTCTTGCTTGAATATAATGCAAAAGTTGCTCAACATGGCTGTGTAAAAATGCGGCTATACAACTAAGAGTTATTATAGTTACGAGTATTTATGTCTATAGGTACTTATACCATTAGTCTTGCCGTGTGATGACGGCAGTAAGAATACATATGACACTACCCCTAGGTACTCCTCCTGCGGGTGTCGTGAGAGTCGACTAAGGGATTGAAGTGTCACTGACCATTGTGCAAGATCGATGATGGGCAGCAGCGTCATCATAGTGGACACATTACTGCGATCGTCAATCCGCTTGCCCAGCGTGGCGATTATGGGCATTTACCTCCTAATGCGTCTATACGCATAGTTAATAGGAGAGGCCTACGTCCAGCAGTGGACTAACATAGGCTGATGATGATACCATTAGTCAGTAGAATACAAAAAAGGTGGTAACAAACCTAAAAACTTGCATTACATATTTCATTATCACGCACATTTAGAACACAATCTTGGTTTTACCACCAACTTTGAGTTCATATAAATTTTTAGTTAAAATTATAGATATTTTTAAGTATTAATGTAAAATATATATCTGCGAACGTATTTCACGATATGTCAAACACGTCAAATGCTATGGCAATTAAGCCAGATTTGTTTAAATTTTTTTTAGATTCTACTGGCGATTGTTATGTCAATTCTTGGGATAATTTGGCGGTGTTTGAAGTCTAGACTTGTGTGTTAGGTATTATTACTGATGGTGAGTCTGTGGTGAGTCTTATTTTAGAGATGGATTTATTATAAGGTCTACAAAATAAAAATTTAATGTATCTACATAATTCCAGTAAGTAGGTAATGGGCCATTTTTTTCAAAATTGTCCTCCATTTTTTTTGGATTTTACATATGACCTAGGAGATTTTTTTTATGCCAAGGTTATTTTTCATTTCGCTACATTTTTATAGGTACATGTAGTCGGGTAACCTAATGAAAAGCTCAAATACTGAAAGTATATTTTGAGAAAAAAATGATGAGATCAGGAGCGAAAGAGCTCACGATTCTGAGTAGAAATAATATAAAAACCTGTTACAAAAAATGGAGGGGGGGGGGGGGTAAACTTTGAAAAAAAAAATGGCCTTAGCTTTGCTGCAACAAGTTACTAATTACGTAAAATTACAATTACGTTTCTACATGTTTCTATAATTCAAAGTGTAGGGGTGACCGTTTTTTACCTCTACATTATGTTTGTACTCGTAGTATTATCGTCTTGTTTTCTTTTCCTATAACGTACGCAATGTAGAGCATTTGCGGTGTTTTTCGTGCATACCTGCAGCCAAAAACAACTGTTTTTAAAACGCCACAAAAACATAGAGTCGCTACGTTTCCGTCCCAGCTGAGTCGACGCCGTTTTTTACTGCAATAGACATGGAAACTTGTGTTGTTATTGCGAAGTTCTTCTAAAACGCTGCACGGTGTTAACCAGTGTATGTGTGCTCAGGATATGTTTGAGCGTGGTTGTGTTTTAGGATGGTTTATCGCTGGCGATACGCGGTGTAAGCGATAAGAGTAGAGTGTTGGAGAGATCGAGCAGCGGCGCGCGCGCACCCGACTAGTTTTTAGTTTAGTTCGCCGCCGCTCGCCTTAGCGTGCGCAAGTGTCGTGCCCTCATGGATAGAGGTAGTCGCATGTCGTGCTAACCCAGTGAAGTGTTATGGAGGAGGTGCGAGGGGCTGCCTGGCCAGCGCCTCCCGGCGCCAATGCCTGGCTCCCTGCTTATGGTTACCAGCATGAGATTGACAAAGACGACTATTTCGGCTCCAATGGTGAGTTGCCATTAGAGTTGGAATCGGGGCTTTGTTGTGCTTTTTGTTTTCTAATTTAGTGTCTATGTGTCTAACCTTTTTCAAGTTTCGCATGGTGCAGTTTTGTGATGTGTTTTGTGGCGCATACTCGGGTTCGGTTGAATCGAGTGTTAAAACATCGAGTGAATGTCCTGAAGCTATCTCACATGAAAGTCGGGTAAAAAGCGAGTGTTATAGTGGTTTTTACGAAAGAGTAACCTTTCGTGTTTTACCGTGATAGGTCGATAACCTGGCCCGAGTGTGTTCCCGCTGCAGTGCAACTTATGTAAGAGCTGAGCGATGCCTTTGCGATTTTTTTATATGTTATAACTTTCGCAGGCTCTTATCTAGTTGATAAAAATTGCCTAATGCGAATAAGTCTGTAAATGGCCGGCGTAAGAGTGGAGCTTGCTAAAGTTATGCCGCCGTCCCGTTAGGGAGATTATTCTGGTTTTCGCCGTTCGTGTATTGGAAACGAATTCGTTCGTGATGTGTTTATGCTAACTGTAAAATGCTACGGCGTTTGAATTTGGTTAACCCGAGCCTGTTTACTGTGGTTTGATACAGTTTATAAATATGTATTCTTTATTTATATTTGTTACATTGTCAGGGCTCAAATAGGTCGTCATAACATTGGATTGTGTTTAATATTTATAGATAAACTTGTTTAAATTAAACAATATATCGGTGCATGGAGTGAAGAACTTGATAACTCGAGAATTCGAGATGAAAGGTAGGAGAATTTGACTTGAATTTGTCATAAATTAAATCCTTTTCCTTTTTTTTAATACCTATCTTGAGTTATTAAGTTTTTCAACCCATGCATTGATATAAATAAACATAGATAAGTACATATATTTAAATTAGCTTCAACTCAACTCAAACTTAGGTAATGAAACCTACCCACTATTATAATTACCTAGATAAGTACAGTCAGCAGCAGATATTGTTTAGCCTTATAGTAGGGTGTTCACAATTATCTTAACGCGCTCTTATAGTCTTAGCAATAAGGTCGTGCCAAGTTCATTTTGCACACCCTGCCCGATTAGCAATATCTGCTGCTGACTGTACCTAAGGTCAATGCGGGTAAGACCGTCTATTAGGAAAGTCCGTCGACTAACTGATTTGCATCCCTAACTCAAGAGTATAAGACGCACATGAGCACATGACGGACTTTCCTTAAAAAAAATATGCCGGACTTTCCCGCACTAACCTTACTTGTTATACTAATACTTTTAATATAGCTACCAATTTTACTTCAATTTTTTGAAGTTACTTCTAAAGGCAAATACCTCAGACATTCTGAGTCGACCGTTGCACTCAACCGTCGCTATACGATAACCGTGCTATATTATAATTTGCACGGTTTGTCATGCAATTTTTATTCACTGATAGGTACTGTAAAGGTGCATTTAGATCAAACGAGCATTCGCTCATTCATTCTATCCCCCACTCTACGAAATTCATACAAAACGTGATTCGTTGTTTGTTGATTTCGTGGAGTGGGGGATAGAATGAGCGAATGCTCGTTTGGTCCAAATGCACCTTTATAATTGTAGGGGATAATAGAATATTAGGCTTTCTTGGTTGGTACTTTTCATATTAAAATGAAATTCCCTATGGAGTAATAGAAATGTCAGTACGTCATTTAATCATTTTTTGTCTTAAAACTTATTTTTTTGTCGGCAAGTGTGATGAAAAACATTGTATGCATCACGGTCGGTAAGCGGAATACTAACTCGAGTCATTAAAAGCTCTCCGCCTACGGCTTCGGGCTTCTAACACTCTCGTTAGTAATTCCGCACTTACCCCCCTTGATGCACAATGTACTATTTCAACACACTTGCTGTCTAAGCGCGCCATTGCTTGAAAAAGTCACAAATGTCATAATTAATTTAAAAAAAACCTCGTACCTAATCCATGATTACTCTAATGAATCCCATGCCTGGTTTAATTTACCGCCCGTATTAGATTTACACACGGTATTATCCCGGTATGCATAATGTATTTCCTGTAGAGCAGAATTACTACATTTGCACAATTGTAGTGCATAGTAGTGTAGTAGTTACATTTTCAAACAAAGGCAATACCCGCGGTATTAGTAAACAAATAACTAGGTATACGATAACACACTATAGCAACAGCTGGCCTAGAATTGCTAGAATTAGTAGGTACTAATCTAACAGCCCAGAGTGCTTAGCCAAGTTGCCAATTGCTAGCGCATCGTAGTTTTCCCTCTTTGTCGCACTAATATGAAGGAGTGACAGAGAGGGAAAATTACGATGCGCTAGCAGTAGAATCCAAAAAAAAGTTACAAACCTAAAAACTTGCATTATTCCATAATCACGCACTTTTAGAGCATAATCTTAGTTTTGTTCATCATCATCATCATCATCATCATCATCATCATCATCAGCCTATGATAGTCCACTGCTGGACGTAGGCCTCTCCTGTTAACTATGCGTATAGACGCATTAGGAGGTAAATGCTCATAATCGCCACGTTGGGCAAGCGGATAGGTGATCGCAGTAATGTGTACACTATGATGTGATGACGCTGCTGCCCATCATCAATCTTTTATCAAATAATGGTCAGTGACACTTCAATCCCTTAGTCGACTCTTACGACACCCGCAGGAGGAGTTGGAGTGGTGATAAATGTGTTCTTACTGCGGTCACCACACGGCTATTAGTTTTATTCAAATAAAACCTTAAAACTTGAATTTACATACATTTTTGTGAATTCTGTCTGAGACATTACTGCTATTCAATGGAGCCCGTAGTGCCCGTGCCCTATTTATATAGGGGTGTCTCCGCAGCTGACTGTACACCTGTTGCGTATAGGGTTTGCCGAGTGCCCATTAATTTAACCCGGCAGGTATGAATGGGGTTAAATATTTAGTTAAACAAGGGTCAAAAGCACGCCATATTGTCGAGGTACGTGTTATACCACGTAACTAAATACCACTCGTAAATACTGCGTAGGTATTTACTCAACATTTATAGGGCAAATCCGCGTAACTGGCATTAGTTAATTAATACCGCGTATCTAACAAACTTAGCCAAACTAATATATTTCGCCTACGAAGACTACGAACGTAAAATCATAAATATTTAAAGGGTCCAAAGAAAGAACATGTCTGTCTAGTCAATTCAAAAAACAGAAGGAAAAATCACCTTACTTTTAACAGAATTTGGTGTGAATTTACCCTGGTATTTTTAGTCACTGAACATGTTTTTTCCGTGGACCCTTCATATTTAACCAATGAGGTAATTCTCAAAGTGCAATGCCTTCCTCAAAGTCAGAGGTAATTCCAATTAAGAGTAAATCCATCTAAGTCCTTCCAGTTTACAGATAGAGGCAATCCATATAAGTCCTCAGGGTAGGCAGCGCATAGCCGATTGTTTGGTCATTATGTCCATGGGCCTCAGTTCCCGCTTTCCATCAGATGGGCTGAGAGCTCAGTTGTCTACCTTCGTCACGACGAAAAGTCGAAGAGCGATTAAGTTAAGCCCCGTTTTGGTAACATTTTGAACGCCAATTACTAGTATATCGGCCACACAGATCCAACACCAAAGACCGATTAATAAGTCACAGTTTACAGACCTACAGACCTTCATGCACAATTAAGTTTTGTCACGTTGGTATATTGGAGTGTGAATACTTTAGTTTAGTGTTTGACGCGGCCTCGAAAAGGTTCTATGTGTGAAAATCGTGAAAGTTTAAATAAGTAACTACTTACTTATACTGCGTGTATATTTGATACGAGCGAATATTTTAATGCCGATTACTATCGGACCTAGGGAACCTGTTTACATAAATTTCTTTAGGAAATTAAGGTATTTTATTTTTCATACAATATTATTGAGCACGCAATGTATTGCATCCACTGGTAGCCACATTAATTAACGTCGACATAAGTATCTATTTAAACGTCATAAGAGTGTCATGTCAGTTGGACGGCTTACATTGCTGCTGGGTTGCACTTTAGAAAAATCATTACACCTAATTAACAACAAAATTTAACGAAATGATTATCTAATACGATTCGCAGGTTCAGATATTAGAGCTGGATTAATTATTCGCCCGTATAAAATACACACGCTGTATTGAAAACGGTTAGTGTATAAGAAAAACTTTCATCAAGAAATTAATTGTAAGATTTTGTTATAAATAACTTCCGGAGTTTTTTTCAAAATGGTGCCTCATCTGTTTTAATAACACACAATTTCGGCCGAAACTGAGGAGAAAGTGTGTTATTAGAGATTCGAGCTATTGAACGTTGTTATTATGTCTGTTTGTCTGTCAGTTGTGGATAAGAAACAAGTAGATTGATTATTACCAGCTCAGGAGTTCCTCAAAAAGATTTTAACCATGTGTTTGTTGATGATTCGTGAATTTGTTATATGTGAAATAGGTAGACAAACTGAACTCTCAGCCCTGATGGAAAGCAAGAACTGAGGCCCATGGACATAGTGACCAAAAAAATCGCCTATGCGCTGCCTTTGCCTACCCTGAGAACTTAGATGGATTGCCTCTATGCCAGTAATATACAAATACACCGGCTAACTTACCCCCAAACCGGAACACACAGGGTCGGATTTTGAGGTTGAGAGGCTTCGGGGCAACAAAGGAGTGGTGGCCCCCTGGCCCTCAATTATTTTCCCAACAAAGTAGACAATTTTATTTAGTCAAGTTTTTCAATAAATATTTTTTGGTGGAAACAAGTATAGATTATTTTTATTATTTAACAAACACATGAATAAAAGGGCAAAGGGCTTTTGACGGTTACAAGAAAAAGAAATAAAACTCACACTAGCCACTTGCAAGGTAGAACAGCAAAGAAAAATTTCTATAAGTGAAAACAGCCTAAAAATTTTTATCAGTGTTTACTAGTTGGAATTTGAAAAAAAATCGAAATTCTGTTGTAGGGGCCCCTCTTTCGTGGATGCCCCGGGGCTGTAGCCCCGGTTGCCCTTAAAGATGCAGGCGTCAATAGTCCATACTTGGAGTCCATAGCCGCTTAGTACCATCGTGGGCCGTATGCTTCTCTGTACAAAAAGTGCTATGCAGTGGCCTCGAATATAACGTGAGAGAATTCTTGAACTTGGCGGTAATTAGTGGCGTGACGTCACGGCACGCTTTCCAGCTGTCTTAATAATAATGTTGGGCCTTGCTAGGTGGATAACCTTACGTTGTCGCTATGTCTTATACGGCGGAGGTCGCAGAAATATCTGACAGAGTCAGACCGCGTTATCCGCTCGGGCAAATCCACAAGTCTGTAAAATCAGTTACCAGTTCTTTTGTGAACTAATAGTTTCGCCATGTTCGTCTGTCTGTCCACAGCATAGCTCCGTAGTACTAGACATTTGCAATTTGGTATAGGTATACATACATATTAATCAGGTTTTTTTTTGGGTACAGTCAAATGCAAAAATAAATATCGAAAAAATCCGCTCATAAATATGTTACGACGTTCTTATTACACAGAATTAGAGTGCACTGGGGCATATTTTTGAACATTTTTGTATACACCTTATTTTGTCTTTGACTGTACCATCCGTCCCTTGTAGTAAAGTAGAGACGATTTTTTTATTTGACTGTAATCCTGTTTAGGGTTGAATAGGTCTTTCAAAAAGAATAAGGGTCCCAAAAGAAAGTTTTTTTCTAAAGTCAATATTTTCGGAGATAGCCGGTCCTGAAAAAAAAAATCGGTTGTAAAGTACTCATAAAATAAAAAAAATGGAAAAAGTCCTGTTAAAACTTAACAAAAACATTTTTTTTTTAGTTATTTATTCTGGATGAAACTCAAGTAATATGTGAACAATAATCCATAATACAAACATAAATTCTTAGCACAATTTCAGTGCCTTGCATGCGATATAATTAAACTGTACTGTACATAAAACGTTACATCAAAGTTTCATAACTATCCTTAACAACAGAACTATAATATAAATCATAATAAAATAATGTATCGCTATTAAGACCATTTAGCACGTAAACCTATATTACAAAATTTCGTTACAGTACTAGTACATTAGCGGTATTTCAACTTTATGTGAAAAGTACGTGTAACCACGCGGGCGATCTTACTTCGCGGGAACCAGTTTATTAACAACTCCAAAACGTCACATGTCTATACGATTTACGAATCACTTACGACTGTCGTCTATGAAAAGGTACGCCTTAACACCAAAACGACGTATGTCAACATACCTTTCTATACGATTTACGCCGTTTTCGATGTAGGTCTTTGTAAAGGTTACCCACGCTTATGAAAGAGTGTAGAGATCGTTTGCTTGAGAGGCAGGTGAGGATGACAAAAGGAGGTTAATTACTAATTAGGACATTTTATACATTCAATTCCTGTCTTGAGTATATTGGCCGAAATATCGCTTACAGCCCGGCCACGACTTTGAGCGGTGGCGGCAGCGTCAGCGGTTTTTTAATTCATTGCGTGTGGTCTCAAATAAACATAGTGCGCTGCGCGTCTCGACCGCGCAATGGATAATTCGCTTGCCGCACCGCAATTCGCCCTAAGTCGTGGTCGTGGCCGACCCGTTAGCCTGAATAATGCCTTTCTTCTCGCGTCAAAATCGTGGAACAATGTTGCACAAAGCGACCTGACCTTTGACTAAAGCTTATGTTATGAGTTCCAAAAGACGTTATATACTTACAGGGTATAGGTATATCTAATATGCGTGATGCTCTTAACGGGGGCTTGTTTAGAACATAATAAGTACTTCTAGATAACTTTTACTTGAAATAGGAAGCAACAAAATTACAATGAATCCTGACTATGCCTGGATTAATTTACTCTCCCCGAATTAGATTTACATATGGTATAATAGATAGATACACATAAATAGATATTTATGTGTGTTTCTATGGGATTTTTTTACGCGTTTTTATTGTTCATTACCATCACCACTTTATTTTCCTTTTTATAAAAGCTAACGAGACTATTATGACAGAATAGCAGACAAACATGCGTCTACTCTGCTACAAGATAACCGAAAATGACTCCACTATTTATACGCAGTTCGTCAATAATTTGGGAATGGTAATGAATTGATTGGTGCGACAGAATAATCGCATAGAACTACCCTTACCTAAAAGTACATGAAAAAAAAAACATGACCGAGGAACAAATTGACAGTGGTCGCCATGACAACTTAAGACGTGGCATGGCAGTCTCTACAGCACGACGCTTTTAGTTGTTCTTAGCGTCTAACGGTTTAAAAGCCTAAAGCCTAGAAATTTATGAACATATATTTATTTTGTTTTTCGTATTGTTAAAGTTCGCTCCTACAATTTAATCTAGATAGATTTTAACTTGATGAGAATGATTGATGTCGAAACTAGTAA
Organism: Thaumatotibia leucotreta; assembly: GCA_025490895.1. Classification (NCBI taxonomy): domain Eukaryota; kingdom Metazoa; phylum Arthropoda; class Insecta; order Lepidoptera; family Tortricidae; genus Thaumatotibia; species Thaumatotibia leucotreta. Next base: position 42,411 of record JALPQI010013137.1, read on the forward strand.
ATATAAAGTTTATTTTCATGTAAATATTCGTTTGGTTAAGA
>JALPQI010013138.1:0-31648 GCA_025490895.1 Thaumatotibia leucotreta
TCGCAAAAAACATAGCACTGTCTTTTTGATGAAATGTCGAACAATTAAAGTTGGCCCCTCGGTGGGGAGTCATCTAGAAGTGATGCATAAATAACGGATTTCACTTGATTACAATAAATTGTTGGGTTATGGGGTAAAAAGCCGTTTTGCCGCCTTTAAAACGCTGCGTGAGACTGGCGGCAGCCGGCTAACATTCGCTTAATAAGATGTAGATAATTAAAGGCTTATTTCACTCTGCAATCAAATAATATGGCTTTATAATTTTCTACACAAGTTATGCAAAAAATATTATTCAGGTTTATTACTGTTAATTAAGAAAATGTAACGTCTGAGAGTCCTGTACTTATTTGTGCTCTCTCTCTCTCTCCCCTTGGCAATTATTATTCCCATCTGATGGTGGGGTCTGCCTTCCTCGTCTTCTCTTTTCACTTTGCTCTGTCTGGCGTGTCGTCTTCAGGAACATTACAGCAATTTAGGTCTTCCTTGACTGAATCTAGCCATGTTTTTTTGGGTTTACCTCTTCTTCTGGGAGTTTGAAGGTCATGGTGGACTATAAAATGTGATCAGGAGGCCTTCTCTTCACATGTACATATCATCTTAGCATAATCTCTTGAAGCTTGTTGGCATTGTGCTATCAATAAAAAAGTAAGGCCCAAAAATTAACTAAGGTGGTATACATGAGTGGTACGCCACGTAGGGTAAACGTACGCAGTGGGTAAGAGTACGCAATCCCATATAGGTATTTTAGTCTGCCTGGTAGTTTCAGCTAGGTTGGGCAGCATTTGGGAAGCTACGTCGAATCTTCACATCCTCGATCCCACAGTGTCTGAAGACGAAAGTCTTCAATCAGTGCGTCTTACCCGTCATGACGTACGGAGCCGAAGCGTGGACACTGACGGTACGGCTGATCCACAAGTTCAAGATCGCTCCGCGAGCTATGGAAAGGGTTATGCTCGGCGTCTCTCTGTGGGATTGAATTAGAAATCTGCCGTGTTACGCCGAAGTCACGTAACTTTGAAATGACCGTTTCGAGATAATCGATGTTAAAGTTTTGAACCAAAATCTTATCATAAGTCACAAAAGAATCGGTCTATTTTTTTATTTAATTTTTTACGTAATTAAGGACAGCATACTTAATAACAGGTTCTTTTTTTAACCATAAAAATATATAAATAAATTAACTACATTCAATTGTAAATATTGACGGTCTAAAATTCCATACATTTTGAGTTACGCGAAATGCGGTATCTATAGATACCTTAATTTGCCCCCTCCCGCTTTAACTCAGTAGTCAGCTAAATATAGCACGGTGATTATGGCAATCTCCGGTACCCAACTATTTTCTTTGATGTAAAAAGTATCATAAGCAGAAAAAATTACCAGCGTAACACATTAAAGTCGTTGTCTGATAGGCATTTCTTTAAAATATCAATTTTTTTTTACTTTGATCCGAGTTTTTATGAAAAGGACAAAACGAATAATCGTTTTTAAGCAACATAACTAATAATAATAGAATTATAACTAATCTTATTTTAATTTAATGGTCTATTGAACATGTGTATTGTTTCGTTGTTAAACGTAGTGGCTGTCACCTATTATTGCCACTAGTTAAAATTAAAAAAAATATTTTAATCAGTCTCTGATATTCTAATCAAATAATGCCCACACGGCTTGGTTACAAATCTGAACCTCATATTTATCTGTGATATATTATTATTCTATTTTCTAGCAACCAATATCAATTTTAATAATATACGCATTTAGTCGATACCAATTGCAGATTCAATTGAATATGCACTTTACTATTTTTGATATTCACTACTAATTGTTGAAAAAGTATATGGCCGCCTTACCTCTAGGGGCCATAATTAAACAACAGCTTCATACATGCGCGATCATGCCAAACTCATGTAATAAAAGATACCACAAGTTGGCAGAACTAAAACGTGCGCTCGCTTATAACTTATTTTGTGGTAACTAAAGATACAAGACATGCGCATGAATCAATAGTTGTAAATCAGAGATACAGGACCTTGTCAGATCAATTATCTCCGTAGATTTAAAGAAAAAATACGAAATCTTTAATGTGGCATATAAAATACTCCATTTAAAAACGATTTAGCCCGGTTACGCCGAACTGATGTATCTCAAGTTATGTGACTTCGGCGTAACACGGCAGAAATGAGGTTGTCCGGCAGAGAACCAAAGTGATCGACATAGCCCACCGTATTGGCAAGTTGAAGTGGCAGTGGGCTGGCCACATTAGCCGTAGAACGGACAACCGTTGGGGTAAACGAGTTCTTGAGTGGAGACCGCGTCTCGGCAAGCGTAGTGTAGGACGCCCTCAGGCAAGGTGGAGCGATGATTTGCGCATCAGGATGGCTGGCAGGAGCTGGATGCGAGCAGCCGAAAATCGAGAACGGTGGCGTGAAATTGGGGAGGCCTATGTCCAGCAGTAGACTGCGATAGGCTGATGATGATGATTTTAGTCTGAAATTGAGGGTTTAGTTTTGTATTGTTTTTTACTGAGGAACGGTATAGATATCTATCAAGTTCATTTTCGCAGTCAGTTTGCTGCAGAAGTCAATGCACGCTTGGGCGTGACTTTATACATCTCGCTCGCATCAGTAAGACTCGTACTCGCACATGCTCGTACGATTACATTCGTACGTACTAGTTCGAATACATTGGTCCAATACAAGGTGAAATTTTAATGGTTGCTCTCCGTTTAAGGGCTTGTTCAATATCGTTTTCCAATTACGATCCACGAATTTCCAATAGCGAGAAGAATTTTCGTATCACGTGATTTTTTTCTTTTGCCGGCGCTTCATAAAAAAAAATATTTAAGAAAAAAAATTTTCTTCTGCCTTTTTCCTAACCAGAACATGATACTGAACACATGCCCTTATATGGATTACGACCATTAAAATTTCACCTTGTGTAAGAGAATATGTTATGCAGGCGGTATCTTTACGGGTCCAGTAACCTTATGGTAGACACATATGCCATCGAAGGAATGACCTTCCTCCGCGACTCCCAGCTATCCTAGTAGCCTTTAAAAAGTAATTTAAATTAAAACCACAATAAATTCCGAATATTAATTTCTTAATATTACCTTTATCACCAAATACTCTACACAGTTAAGTATGTCTTTATTCGTTTGCGGTTTGCTTTGAGTCATAAGAAAACCGCCGCCACATACGCAATCCTACGATTATCAATAATGGTATTAATGCTCTCATTTTAACACGCCGCGACATGAAACTTGGTATGAACATTAAAATAACATATGTATAGATCGTACTTGCCTCATCTTTGTGGTTATAAAATTATACATTATCGAAAAAATAGAGCCAGTCAGAGATACTGAATGTTACAGTTGCCACAAGACGTATATTTTTTTCTTTACTTTACTTTTCAACCCGGGCAATGTTTTCACTGTATTTACTTTTGCTGTTCGGTAATGTGTATTCTATTCTAGTTAAAAAAATAATTATTTTGGGACATCTTACACAAATCGACCTAGTCCCTCGATAAACTCAATTTAAGCAGGAACAAATATTTGTGATAAATATATACACAAATAATGCCCTTGCCGTGATTCGAACCCGGAACCTTCAGCTTCGTAGGCAGGGTCACCACCAACTAGGCTACGGAGGCTGATAAGTTAAGTTATTCTAAATATATCCTTTATTAACTAACGCATGTTACAATAAACTTGCACACACTGTGAGTACATAAGTCATACTACTGAAGAAGTTATAGTATTGACCAACCCCAAAATTGCTAAAAAAACACACACATTGGTTTCGTGATCTGGTTTATTGACTGCAATTTTTTTTGCGATTTTGGTATTTATCCCGTACTAAAAGCTGGTCAGTAGGTGTTGAAGAAGCAAACGATTGCACGGATAGTAGAGCAGAGAAAAGTAAAGCAAGCAGCTGACTGTATATACCAAGAGTTTATTTACGATTGACACAAAAATATTTATTTTTGGTAATTTGACACATTTTTTAAGCAAAGATTAAGGAGACAACCAAAGACAATAAACAAGTATAAAGAAATTGCATAAAAACTATATGCAACCTCAACAGTAGGTATGGATTATCACATCATCAGCCTGTGATAGTCCACTGCTGGACGTAGGACTCTCCTATTAACTATGCGTATAGACGCATTAGGAGGTAAATGCTCATAATCGCCACGCTGGGCAAGCAATGTTTCCACTATCATGATGCTGCTGCCCATCATCAATATTTTATCAAATAACGGCCAGTGACACTTCAATCCCTTAGTCGACTCTTACGACACCCGCAGGAGGAGTTGGGGTGGTGACAAATGTATTCTTACTGCCGGCACCACACCGCTTTATGGATTATACATATTATATAACACGGTGTATGCGAGGTTATTAGTGGCTTATGGAACACTGTTACATATATTATATAGTCGGTAGAGACCAGCCTGCGAAAATAGCGATCTCAGATTCGAAACCAGGTGAGGGCATGTCTTTATGTAATTGTCAAAATAATATTTGTTGTTCAGCCATGGTTGTTTTTTAAGATGTATTTCAGTATTTATGGGTTTAATTATTTATTTATCATACGGGCATACAATTACATTTTGGGTTATTTTCACTCAGAATAAACTCATTCGATCCCATTTATTCCCCTTTTCATATAATATGTTGAGTGTCTGTTAATTACACTTTAGAATAATGCAGAATTCCCTAAATCCTTAATTGAACTTACTGCCAAAATAGGCCAATCTTGGTAAGCAAGCCCCATTATTTATTATTTATTTATTTACGTATTATTACACATTTATCATAATCTACAGAAACGTATGAATTTTAATATAAACTACAATGTTTGCAATAATATATGTAAACTATGAGAATATTTCCAACTGTGAGACGACTACAATGAATATTGGTCCTTATAGACCTCTTCATCATTATTATATTACAAGACCCTAAATCAATTGAGTGGACGTCCAAGAATAATGTACACAACCATGTATTGATTATTCCAGCAATTCACTTGATTATTTTATTTACATAATTTGCATGTCTCGGGCGACCACCTCACAATGCCTGTGTGTGGCGCGCAAAAACCAACTTTTGAAACTTGAAACAATAAATCAAAGTACAAAAAACACGTGTTACAACTCTGCTGTTTACATACGCATGATATTGTCGTGAAACCTAAAAACGCCGGAGTACTTTAAGGCGAAGATTCTTCAACTTCATTTCCAAGTGTTATTTGTGAAACAGATGATAAGTTTTTTCTTAATTAACATGAAATATACTGGTTTAATTAGTTTGTAATAAACGAGAAGATTTTAATAACGTTATCGTAATGCGGCTTACCCTTAAAAGACTTGCGGCGTAATAAATACTTCTCTCTCATTACCCTACCGCCCAAACCGACAGAGTTACAAAAACGCCAAATGACATACACAACGAATTCACTTAGCGAAATTGAGAGGTAAAGAGTTTTTGTACAAAAAGCGGCCTAATTGATATTTCATTCAACGCTTTGGGTGGCGGATATTCAAAACCAATATTATGCGCCACACCAACGTATTTTAAATCGGATTCATTTTTATTATAGTAGTAATCTTGCGATACGCTAATAGCTTCTGGTTTTCTGAACCTGAGATTGTTGTTTATAAAAGTAAGTAGTTGTTACTTGTAATAAACTTAATGTTTTATCAAGTCACTACTACTACCATTACTATACACAATAACATTACCTACACCAAGAGCATATACAACAAGGGAATATCGATAAGATCGTTTTATTTGATGCTGGGGAATGTGGAGGAATCGGGTCCACTTTTCTTTCAACGTTCACAAATAATAGAAATCAGTTGAAATCATAGTAATTTTTATTAAAACACTATAATTATTATTCCGGTAAATATTAAAATTAAATATTATCATATTTATAGGTAGACCTTTGAACATAGGTTATTATTACAGCAATGTTGGTAAAAAAATTGTTTGAGTCACCATGAAGTCGCACACGCAGATTTCCCCTCCCACTTTCGCTCGCAGTGGTGCCGGAAGCATATTATTTAGAACTAGCTACCCGCCCCGGCTTCGCACGGGTACTATACCAACATAAAAACCTTCCTCTTGAATTACTCTACCTATTTAAAAAAATCTCATCAAAATCCGTTGCGTAGTTTTAAAGATTTAAGCGTACAAAGGGACATAGGGACAGAAAAAGTATCTGTATTTTATACTATGTAGTGATACTCGTACATTATACATATGCGGGACTGGGTCCTGCTCCTGCGTCCAGTAGTACTACTTTTCTAGGTGTTCCCAAACCCAAGTTCTCAGTTTCCCCACTCTCCCCTACTTAGTTTTTTTTTTCGTAATACTAACATGGTCACTGACTGAGGCGCAGAAGACCAGGATGAAGGTTTGCCAAAAGGTCATGGAGCGCAGCATACTAGCACACCTGCACTGATGTCGTAACCAAGACTGCCAGGCTAAAGTGGGCTTGGCCCGGCCACGTTTGTCGCATGCACCCGAAGCGGTGGGCTAAATTAACAACGGTTTGGGTGCCACAAAATGCGCGGCGACGACGCGGCACCGCGGCAGGCACAGACGGAGATGGCGGGATGACCTTGATGCATACCTAAACAACTGCCAAGAGATCGCGCTAAACCGGGAGAGTTGGAAGACAAAGGGGGAGGCCTTTGTCCAGCAGTGGGACACTATAACGGCTTCATGTTAAGCTCTTCATTTGACAAATTTGAATAATTTTCGCCGAATGAAAATAATGATGATGTGATGCTATGAATAATTTTGTGCATAATCAGACTAAGATTTCTTCGAACAATTAAGGAATCATTTAGTACATCTCTTTTCTTTTTTGAAAATTATTTATAATAGATATTACTGTTTTTTTAAAGTTAAAAATTACAAAGTATGTACCTGCTACCTCTAGCTACCTGTAGCAGATGTTACGTATAATTTGCTCAATTAAAAATAATAACATCATTGATTCAACAAGAAACCCTTTCTTCAAAATTGATATAAAGACTTCATTTGGAATCTAAAATTATAGATTTAGTTGGTTGGAAACTTATTACTTCGACCGATAGTCGTGTGTGGCTAGAGATACTAATTATAACTAATTTGTAGTTGATGTATTTTGATAATGAAGGTTCAAAATGGAAGAAATATATTCAGAACAGCTGATCTATGTTATCTGATTTGGGTGTGAATATTTGAGTAACGTAGCTATATATTTAGTGCGTTATCTTGCATTTCTTATTGATGAAATCAAATCATTTATTAACAAAAATATAGTAACATAAAGGGTAATTTAAGAAAAATAAATAAATAAATAGTTATCACGCAAGCACTGATGGAGATATTAGGTCAGGTAGAGGAAAGATTGGGTAGGGCTGCGCCGTCGCTTAGGCCAAAGAAGTTTTTGATAGAGTTAAATTTGTGGCGCGTACCCCGAATACACATGCTTGTAGCACGGAGTATGGAAATTATAATTTTCGATCTAAGCCAGCCCATTACTACGCTGAGGGATCTGTCCCAACGATCAGCGATTGCTTCGCCGAGATGTTTCACGAAAGCGGACATCTGAGGTGCGAATATCCCATCCACGGATGTTACAAGGGGAGTAAATGTCGCATGCCGTTTTTCACAAAAGTTCAAATATTTTCGTTTCTTTTCCTCTTCGGCGGATTTAAGTACGGCTGCTACCGGACGTGAGATGTAAGAGGGAGCGTCAGTGTCTACGACACGGATATCAAATAACGCCTCCCTCTGTGCATCCCAAACGCCACGGCAGCAAAGGTCTCCCCGAAGTCCGCAGTCACCTTCCGTGATGAGGGGTTCTTTGACTACATTCCCCCAGGCGTGCTGACATAGCTCACAAAATAAGTCCCGGATTTCGTTGTGACGGCGTGTAATTAATCCGTCAGTTTTACAGCAGAGAGCGTGGTCCACGTCAAAAACATCATTGCCGCAGCCGTCACATGATTTAGGCATGGAGATAGGTGTTCTGTGGTATCTTAGTGCCAATGCATCTCTGAATTCCATTGGGGATAGGTCAAAGTGGTCTTTTCTTGTAGGGATAACCGAGAGCCAAGTAGACGATTTAGTTTTAGTTTTCGTGAAAATTGAACGTTGGACTGCTCGTTTTTTGTTAGGAGAAAGTTTGTTTAAAATAGAGTCCAAAGTTACATCATCTTGAGAATTCTTAATTTTCCGGCATTCCTTTCTTGAATGTCCGAGGGACATGTGATGTTGAGTGAGGTCCAGTTCATTATTTTCAATTAAGGCGGATGAGAGGATTGAACAGCCATTTTTTGAGGTTTCATAATTTAAGTTTGTCATTTTAGAAAGTGCGGGGATGGCTAGACCGCCTTTGTGTACAGGTAAAGAAAATAAGTCCGCTTCTAGTGAAGTTATCTCACCACCTAGTAGGTTTGGTAGAAAACTGGTGCGTAAAATATTTGTTAAACAATCAAAGGATAGATTAGCATTTTCTAATACTCTTAGTAGAAAAGTCCATTTGAATTGGGCGGCTTTAGTGAGAACGGTATAGGCAGCTTGTGGCGAGTCTTTGCAAATCTCAGAGAGCTTTTCTATTATGGAAGTCCAGTTTTCGATTTTATTGTTGACAAAGTTTTCTTTACCTTCGCCAATGTAGCTGCCGAGGAAGCGTGTGCCGGTTGTTATGGTAATGTTAACTCCTTTGAATATCTGCTGCGCGGATTGTTTGTCATTCTCATTTACGATTAGGTAAGACTTTCTGTCTTGAGGGAAGTAGCCGTATGCGGGGCCTAATTGGGAAATTTTATCCCACCATTGTCTTAAATTTTTAAAGGTTCCTTGAGCAGAGGAGTCATCCGCATACCAACACTGGACAATTGATGGTTGTGATTTAAGTTGGTTTATTATGGGGAGTGTTGCGAGGGCATACAAGGGCATGGCAAGTGGGTCACCTTTTTTCTTATTGATGATGTGATATTGTAATTTTATTGTCGATTTTGTTATAAGTTAAATCCACGATTACACTTAATAACAAAACTATTTGATTCCCAAATGATTACAACTAAAAGATACAATCGTATGTACATAATAAGGTGTGTGAATTTCATACAGGCTATAAATTAAAGCAAAATAGAAGTAATTAGTGTAATCATTAATCATCTAATAAAAGGTTTTTAAGTTACACTTAATAATGACCCCACAGTTTTATTGAAGATCTTTGTAGCCGCAAATTTTGCTGTAATAATTATTATAGTAGTACCTAGGGCATTTTCGCGAAAACAATACAACAATAACATTTTTTTTCTGAGGTAGGTATATTTTATGTTTTTCCTACCCAGAATGACGAGCTCATTCAATCTGAGAAAAAAATACGCTAAAAAAACATCTTAATTTTTTTATCGTTTATATCGTATTTTCCATTTTGTAACCGCTGTACAAAGGGTTTATAAAGGGGTTGCAAAATCTCTCTCTCTTCCTGGCTATGTATCAAAATAAAAGAAAAAAATAGGTTTTTTTCCTCCTACTAGGATCGAAGAGCTTGGGATTTCCAGTAGTAGGAAAAACCTTAGATTTGCCTATTAAGGGAAAACGTTTTAGGATTTCTAAGAAAATTTTATGCCAAGTAAAGTCATCCTCTTTTAATATGAAAGGATCGGTTAATACTCGAAAATGTTGCATTACATTGTGGCTGGATTATTTTACAGATATATTTTTCACTCTTTTTCCAAGTTTAAGATATCTTATAGTACATTGTGCATCAAGGGAGGTAAGTACAGTAATACTAACGAGAGTATTAGAACGTTTTTGGTTGGTTTTTAATAACTCTAGTTAGTATTCCGCTTACCGACCGTGATGCATACAATGTTTTTCATCACACTTGCCGACAAAAATAAATTTTAAAACAAAATATTATTAAATGACGAACTGACATTTTTATTACTCCCTAGGGAATTTTACTTTTCTATTACTCCCGCTAAGCATGCAAGCAATGGCGCGCTTAGACAGCAAGTGTGATGAAAATGTATTTTTATGCCTGAAACTAATCCCCGTTAAGAGATTCGGCCGTATTCGACAGTACCTACACGCATATTTATTGAGTACGAAGAAGAGTAAGATTACTTTTGCCTATTTTCGTAATGTTAAACCATTTAAAATTATTTATAACAAGTACTTTGATTTGGTAAGGTAAGTTTAAACTCTCACAGAACCAAATATCTCCAACCCATTTTTTCTACACTTTTTATGCTACCTTTCATGTGGGCCTGATTACTGATTGGATCAGTTTAACAGTGACAAAATACTTGAGGCACTGTTTCTTTGTCGCGACCATCGGTTTTGTCTGTCTCGAGATGTGTCTCACGATATTTAACCTCATGTCATTATTAAGACATCACTTACCCGGTGGCTCTTGAGATCTGTCTCGAGATAACATTTCGATCATTTGTATAATGTCCTTAGAAAAAGAAATGAAAAACTACGTTTCATTGATGTAACAATAGTGAAATATTTTAATAAGTGACTGTTTTTTTGTATGACATATTAGTCATTCTAGTCACAATTTTATATTTAACATGTATTGTCTATCGCATAACATAAAACATGCCTAGGTATAACATCCTATATATTATCTATGCAATAACAATTTTCAATAGCCAGTTACTTCATAGATATAGGTAATTGTAAACTACGAGTATTTAATTTGACAAACCCGCTGAAATATAATTATGTTCAGTGAAATTTTCTGTCACCAAACAATATTTTTTATGCAAGATGCAAGCCTACCTTAGCTTTTTTCAGAATTTTTGAACGATAAATTAATTTCGCTGCCTGTGTAGTCCTACTACGTATTTTATTATATTTTTTCTAGTAGTAACAATAAGATAATCAATATAATCATTCACAAATACCAAACTTGATAGACATTTGAAACGTGCTTGTAACTGTGCTCACTTGTGCAAAGGTACGACCACACCGAAGCTTCAAAAACAGCGAATAATATATTCTTACCGACGTCACTAACGCCGTGTGGTGACGGCAGTAAGAATACATTTCTCACCACCCCAACTCCTCCTGCGGGTGTCGTAAGAGTCGATTAAGGGATTGAAGTGTCACTGACAATGGTCATGTGGAATGCCACAAGATTGATGATGCACACGTCCAGCAGTGGACTAGCATAGGCTGATGACGATGACGTCACCACGCGAAGAAAGCGGCGGTATAGTCGCTCCTTTATGTTAAATGACTCTTTTTTGCAACAGTGTTGAACGCAAAACGTAAAAATGTCTAATATTAGAATTTTATGTGAACTTGATTATTTATATGCTCACATGCCCAGGATATACGAGTATTTACTTAAGTATCTAAAAGCATAGGCTGTAATTTTAAATTTAAAAGCAGCGTTTTATGACCGCCATTAGACTAAGCTTGGTAGCTATTTTTATCACTAAATATTGTGTAATGAATAAAATGCAAACGATCTTTTACTTTGTCGGTGTAAGGAAACTCTTGTTAGAAGTATATCAAACTTTGGCTTTTATCGCTGATAAATACCGATAATTATCAAGATATTATTGTATCACAATGTCTCCTGACTTAGATTTGAAGCCTTAAAAATATAAATGTGAAAGGGTGAATCAACTTATTTTTATGTGTTATTGCCATGGTCACCTGAGTTACGCTGGTTTTATGCAATATTACTTAAATTATGCCTACATGCATGTAGTTCCTGTTTGTAGGCAGGTAGGAAACGGCTTATTAACACCAGAAAATACATGTTTGCATAGTTTAAGTAGCACATTTTTGCATAAAACCAGCGTGACTCTGGCGACCGTAACCATGGCAATAACAGACAGAAAACCTAAAAACGAGATGATTGTGCATCAAAAATAAGTTATTAAATTGATGCGCGGCGGCAGCTTTTATAAAAAAGGCGATAACTACGAAGAATGGAATCATATTTGTGTTTAATTAAGGGATTTTCATGCTATAAAAGGCACCAGCTAATAATGAGTTGTTTAGAAAAAACTATACCGGTAATCCAAAGGGCGAAGGGGCCTAAATAAAAGAATTCAGAAGCTTAACTAACACTTCTAAAATTTTAATTTAGGTACCTATATTTTCGCCTTTGTTGTATCTAATTCTCTTTGTCACTGTTTCTGTATTTCTTATCTAATTTGAAAAATGGTTTTATTTCAATAAAATCTGTGAATCAGCGTTGCGTAGTGTGCCCTGCGGTGCACTACGTGACAACAAGCTGAGTGAGGACCCTTTGGCACAACTTCGATATCTTTGTTTTTAATGTAATATAATTTTAAGTTATGATTTGTGCTAATAAATGCACTTCATTTCATTTCATTAAAATACCTATTATTTTGACTTAGTTACAAATGGTAGAAATTGTTTTTTTTTTATTATATTTATAACCCATGTAGTTAAGTGGTAAATAGTAAGGTTTTTGCACAGCGATTTTGTTTGAAGATTATTGAGTGTAAATAAGAAATATTTAGTTTTTCAAGCATAAAGCATGACCGTAATAATTTTAAGGTGAAATTATATTAATTTATTTCTACTGCGCGCTTTTGTAAAACTTGAATGGTCTTAGTGTTTGTACCAAAATTAACAGAGACTTGAGCACAGTAAGAAATTCTAAAAACCAGTAAATTCTGTATCTATATTTAATTACGAAGTTCAAAAGGTAACGTATGCCTCTAAAAGTTAAAAAAAGGTGCAAAGATGAATGACAAACTAACATCAATTCGAAACGGTAAAATTCGGCATTTCGCTACGGTCCTAAAGTAAGTAAATGCATCGAATCTAAGCAGTTGACCGTTATCCCTTGCAGTGATACATTTTGATCATCTTTTTTTCGGGTGCTGCCTCTGTGTCTAATTTTCCCAGCAAGAGGCGTCCCATGCTGGGCCATTGTCAATACAAAAATCATTAATCAAGGTCAAATTATGGATTAAATACCGAATATGTAATTATAGAAGGTAAGTTAAAAATTGGCTTTGCTGTTATAAAACAACATCTTACTTCATTACACTTGCTTTTTAAGCGTCCCATTGTTTGCATGCATTGCGAGAGTAATAGAAAAGTGAAATTCCCTAGGGAGTAAATTTAATAAGTAATTTAATAGTATTCTGTCTTAAAACTAACTTTTTTGCTTGCAAGTGTGATGGAAAACATTGTATGCATCACGGTCGGTAAGCGGAATACTAACTCGAGTCATTAAAATCCTCTGCCTACGGCGTCGGGCTTCTAACACTCTTGTTAGTGATACCGTATTTGCCTCCATAGTTGCACAGTGTACTATAGTTATGACTAGAAATAGTAAAAATTCGAAATGAAAGTCGTGAACTTCAACAAATACATATAATTAAACGGTTGAACTCACGTGTTTAATCACTAGCGGGACATGTTTCGGAGAGCCTAGGTCTCCATTATCAAGCACTGAGCGACCCATATCACGCCTGGCGACACGACTCGACTGATAATGGAGACCTAGGTTCTCCGAAACATATAGCACACAGTGACTAAATAAATACGTATGAGTTTAACCGTTTAATTATATGTACATTTATTATGTATCTAAGGGCCGTGTGGTGACGGCATTAAGAATACATTTGTCACCACCCCAACTCCTCCTGCGGGTGTCGTAAGAGTCGACTAAGGGATTGAAGTGTCACTGACCATTCTACAAGATTGATGATGGGCAGCAGCGTCATCATAGTGGACACATTACTGCGATCGCCAATCCTCTTGCCCAGCGTGGCGATTATGGGCATTTACCTCCTAATGCGTTTATACGCATAGTTAATAGGAGAGGCCTACGTCCAGCAGTGGACTAACATAGGCTGATGATGATGATGATGATAGTTTTATGACTAACGAAATTTTAAATTCAACTTCTACAAACTTTAGATTTTTGTTACTATTGCAAAAGAATACATGAGTAAGACAGCTATACAATCTTATAATTCTAGAAGCTCGCGGTTGACCTACCTAACTGTAATGTAACAACATATTTTCTTCTTGTCTTGGCGATGGCATCAGGCTGTATTTTTTTTTGATACTAGGTACCTACCTACAGCAATGCGCGCACATATTTGCCAGTGCGTCATCACATTAACGTTTCTCTTATGTTTGTATAAGGCCTCCAATCGACCAGTACTTACCCGCATACCGTACTATTCCTATTTCGAATTCTTAGGAATGAAAATAAACAATGTCTGCAAAGGACAATGCGAGGCGCCGAGTGATGGAACACATACTTTTGAGGCTGTAAACTTGCCCATTCGGAATCCCACTGGTCTAAAACGGGTTCCCAAACATGTTCGGATGTTAAACACGTCCATAGGTTCGCGCAAGGCATATTAATGAATAACCTATTTTAGATCATGTCATTAAATACAAGTTGTCATTACCTCTCAGACAGTCCCAGTCTGTGGCATCATTCAAAGCAAATCTGAAGAAGACGTGGCTCTCCAATCAACTTTGATGTTTGGTGATTTCGTTCATTACTCACATTTATTTTTATAATAATCGTGGTATTATATATAATATTTATGTACGTTATTATGTATTCTATGTATTGTATAATAAAATTTATACGTGCATTCTATTAGTTTACGGATAGTGTAAGTTAACTCATATTTGTGCATCTTGTCAGTTTGTCTATCTAAATTTTTATAAGTATCCACTCAGTGGTCATTGTGGCAATCTTTGGGAGAGGCCTATGTTCAGCAGTGGACCTCTTTCGGCTGATATGATGATGATGATGATGATCCACTCAGTTTCTCAAAGGTTAGCTGGAAGAGATCTCTTATAGGGATAAGTTCGCCTTTGTACCTATATATCTGTATAATTGTGTTATAACTTGTTTGGTGTACAATAAAGTGATTTACTACTACTACTAAATACATAGTTAAAAACCAGCGGTTTCAATCCAAGTATCGGAATTATTAAAAGTACAGAAGGAAAAGGATGATGGTTTGATTTCGTTGAGGTGGGAGAGAGATTACCGACCGTTGGGGCAGGTGTTGTGGTACATCTGCGCACGCACTGACCGGCACGTGCGTCCCCAACACCGTCAAACCAAAAGTGACACGGCACTACAGTGTACACAGAAAATATTTCCTTATTAATGTTCGGGAAATATTATTTGACCGACTTTATTTACTTACGAACTTTTCTTTTGCATCAATAACAATAGAAAAGTGCTCGACTGCTGATTATTTAATAAGTGTTAACGCAAAACAAAAGGTCGTAGACCGTAACCGAAAGTAAGATAACAGTCGGTCAAATCAAATGATTTATGTTTTCCGAACTAAGTATACACGATTAGTAAGTTGAAATAATTGGCAGGCAAGGTATTTTTCTCCAATATCTTGATCACATGCCAATGACATTTCATTAACGAAAAATTCAATCGGTAGCCAAGCCATAATACAGTGTGTAATCTTAATGCGAGCAAATGTCAAAAAGTGTAGTACGTCCATCCACAAGATGGAATTGTTGTACGTAGAGGTCCTTTGAGGAGTTTGGACCTGTATATTTAAAATGATTATTAGAGGTCCAAAGTTTGGACCTCTACGTACACCAATTGGATGCCACCTGTATCTAGCGTCTCCCGGCGATCTTCATTAGGTCTTCTATCCATCTTGTGGTTGGACGTCCTACACTTTTTTGAGATTTGCTCGCATTAAGATTACACCCAGTATCCAAAGGGGAGGCCGATAATGGTCAACAGTGGACTGAAATGATAATGACGATTATGAAATCTCTTAACGAGGGTTAGCATAGAACGTAATAAGTATATAATTATAGATATTATCTATACATACAGTATAAAAATATCCATAATAATGTTACAGCTACATTGCTGAAGAAAATGTAAAATATCTGTGCAGTCATAATTAAGATAACTTAAAAAAACACTTAATCAATGATTACACCGCTGAATCCTTTGTTTGGGTTTAATTTATCTCCCGTATTAGATTGACACGCAGCATATAGTAACGGGATACACATCTATCACATCTTTTTATGGAAATTCTCTGCAATTACAGCAACTCACTCTTAAATCACTTTAAATACAGAGGAAATTATAGCTTAGTGCTCTAAAGATTAACTCTCGCAATACGTCATTCCCGGTTTATAATTGAAAAATTAAGTCATGTCTCCCTTTACGAAACCATAAACAACGGCGTATGCGCAAGCGCTTGCCAATTTCACAAGTAATTTCGGGAACGTAAGCGCGTGCGACTTAATAATAAATGGCGGCTTTCAAAATTCACTCGAGGACAGTCGCCCGAAGACTAGCATGGAATTATCGACGGCACAAAACGCCGGGGCGTATCCAACGGTCCCTTGAGGAGCCACAAATTTTTATAGCAGTAGCGGGAACTGTCGATCAGGCAGCTATTAAAGTTTGGCGCTTCAGCATTAACCGCTGCGCTTGATTGTACGATGTCAGCCCGGCGAGCCAATGATCCGCGCAAGCTTCAGATAAACCTTGTTACGAATCCATACAATCCTCCTTTATGCTGCGTTAAGGTTGTTATGACTGCGCCGTTGCATTTATTTTTCACTTAAAAATAATTTGACAGGAGATAATCTTGAGGCAAAGATGACGGACGCGGTAAATTCAATCAAAGCCTCGTATCGCAGCCGAATAAATTGAACAGCAGTTTGCCGGAATCGTTTCTTCGTCTCGGTGGTTTAATACGGTGCCTACATAATAATCGCTCTGATTTTACACCGTGTGACTCCCGTCAAATTAAATTGGCTTTACGAACACTTTTCTGAAATAGGTACTTATTATTTCAAGTGGTTTTAGGCGAGCTTCATTATTTTTACTTTAGTGCATGTTTTCGATTAAAAGACAATAAAACTACCAAACTTTTACTGCCACAAAAATAATCATAAAGAGGGAGTAGGGATTACAGATGCGTAAATAAATATGGAAGCATTTCGAAAAACCCACAAGCATTTAATTGTATTTTTCAAGCAAAGTACTGACTACTAAAACTGAATAAACTACCTACTGAATATAAAATATGTATACTAAATGCAAGAATTCACATGTATATTAAGAAATATGAAAACGAAATAGGTACTTAGTTTTAAATTGCTCTTGTAATGTGTATTGCGAATTGCGTTAGAGAATTAGGTCTCTAAACATACATAGAAAAAATAAAATAAAAAAAGAAACAACTGAAAAAAACTATCTTCACTTTCTTTGTTTAAAAAGAGATTTAAAAATACGACAGTAATAATTAAATTATTTTATTGAGATATCTAGGATCCAGAAAGTTAGTAAAATTAAAATGATATTTTACAATAGTACAGTCTTGTTATTAGGATAAGTGAAATAGCTCTTTTACGTCGCGATAGCCCTGTTCTCCCCTAATTAAATTAAAAGCCTTTTAAAATCTGAGGAGAGGTTCCTGATTCCGAATCCGCCGCAACTTTTTCTGGTAAAATTCGTGATTGGAATAGTTTAACACCTAAAATGAGGCGTCGGCTTGTTAAAATGCCATTAATAAAATTTTAGACGTATTCCAATAAACGTTTTAACACCTTTTCTCCAAAGGTATCATTAGGGTCGTTATTGCTGGTCGTCGATCGCGGCCGCTCCACTTCGATTTAAATTAAATCGATGATAAACAGCAAGTTGCCGGGACACTTGTGCGTGCCGATAATTATTTTGTATTCTCGAGACCGTTACTTTACAATATTGCTTAGCCGTAATATGCTATTTTACTATCTCACATGCTAATATTTACCTGTCAGTTTTGAATAATATTGCGTATCTTTGAATTAGGTATTTGTGGATTTTAACTTCACATAATATATTTTTATGTTTATCCCTAAAATTTAATTGTGTTCGTAGCCTACTTAACAACTTTTGAGTTCCAATATCAGTAAGAGAATTTATTTGTATGAATAGTTTCTGTGTTGTGCCTGTTTCTTTGTGTTTCTCTGCAAGTGTAGGATCTACCTATAACATTCGTCAGTAGACTCTAAAAAAATGTAAGCAATATAAGACTTTTCATACCATTTCGCGTCTTACGACACATATCGTGAAACACATTCGCAGATATATTTTCACGTTAGTGTTAATACTAATAAATATCAATAATTTTAACTAAAAATGTATGTAAACTTAAGGTTAAAGATACAATGTACAGTTAATGAAACTATTTTTTAAATACATAATGAAATGATTTATATTAATTTAAACTTTCACGATTATCACTCATACTTTAAAGACAAACGGGTCTTAATAGTGACTGCTTGCGACCACGGGTGTAACGTCATGCCCGAAACGTTAGGATATAATTAAACGTAAGTTTACACGATTAAGACCCGTTTGTCTATTTTTGAAACATTATAAAGACATGTTTTTTTAAGCGACGTTCCGAACCCTGCATATTCTCGTCCGTATTCGTACATATAGCTGTAGGCTTAGCACATGATTAGTGCGACAGTGTGTCGCAAGATAAACTATCCATCCCTCTTTTATTCATAACTATAGTTAGTAAAAGACGGAAAATTTATCTGGCGGCGACATAACTATGCTAAGCACACTGGAGAGATAACAGATAGACGTATATTATCGCATGTAGACGATAGGTGTACATATACATGTAGATGAAAGTTTACAATTTAACGCACCAGCGCTCTTAACAGTCGGCAAAATCAACAAAATGAATGGTTAAAGAGTGGCAATGTAACAAACAAAGGGCCAAATTTATTTATCTCTGGAGTTAATAAAGCAATCTGGGAGTTCATTAAAGAGGTTCAATTTTATCTGTACAGTTTATGTTAACCACCAGGCGAGGCCGATTCCCGATCGTACTAATTGGGAAGTTCGTACGAACTAATTAGAATAACTCCTGATATCGGACTGATAGTTGTTTGGAATGGCTGAGTGAAAGTGCTGTACCTCTTAATTAGCAGCTTGGAGGATTCAAAAAATAATTAAATATCATGGGACATTCTTACACAAATCCACCTAGTCCCACGACGGTAAGCTCAATTAAGTCTTGTCATGTGGGTACGAAGCGATGACATTTTTTTTTATATATAACTTTATTTGGTAGATAAACAAAAACATGTATATTTGATAGATATATATTAGATTAAGGGCTGATTTTTCAATCCCCAAATAATCCTATCCGTTAGTTAAAATTATCACCATCCTTTTCTAAAATCATCGGTCAAAAAATGACAGGGCTAACATTTATTTGACAGGTACTGTTAACTGGGGATAGAAAAATCAGTCCTAATTCATTGACAACCACGACCAAGGAACAATAGTTGTAATACAAAATACACAAATAAATGCCTTCATTGGGATTCGTGCCCGGAACCTCCAGCTTTTTAGGCAGGGAGAGTCTGTCATTTTTCTCACATTTATTATTTTTCGCTTATCGCAGGCGCTTTCCGAATGGCATGTTGGTTTAGCCTGCTGATTGGAACGTCTTTAATCTTAAATTAATTTGTCTATCAAACCAACCTCTTAATAAGAATAACCAGAAATAAAACACATCATAAACACCAAATCGAATCGTTTTTCAAGTAAGTACTTCAATTTATACGTCCTTTAAATAGTGTAAACAGTAAGTAACTCATTCATCGAAGCATCAATAAATAAACATAACGACAATCCAAATGCGATTCGCGAGGAAACCCAGTGCTCTTACCATGAATAGTAGACCTATCGAACTTCGGAAATGTAAATTTTGTTTTTTTTTTTCTCTGTCACTCTAAAGTAGTCGTCATTGGAGTGGCAAAGACAGATGCTCGATAATTATAATGTTTGGTGTTCGCTGTAAGGCCCTCATAATCTTTTCGAGTATGAGCAGGATGGATAGATTGATTTAAACTTTCACGATTATCACTCATATTTTAAAGACAAACGGGTCTTAAACGTCAACGAACAAACGTCAGGATATAATTAAACGTAAGTTTACGCGATTAAGACCCGTTTGTCTTTAAAATATGAGGATGGATAGATTCAAACCTAAAGAAAAGAGCGATCTCCCATCAGTTAAAAGGTAGGCAAAGTACCTACTTGTAACCACCCTGGTGTCTTCGCTGACCACCAGGCGATCCTTCTGCTCGTTTGCCTCATATGACATAAAAAAGTAAGTCCGGTGGTAAATAGTAAGGACGCAACTCTCGCACGTACTTATTCTTATTATAAACGGCATGATCTGAATGAAAAACGGGTCATTTTAATATCAACCAGGTTGGTTTGCGGTTATAATCGTAAATCAGCGGATTTACAATCTTATTGTTATTCTATAGTACTTTGGAATTCATACGGAAATGATGGTTAAATGTCTCACATGCTACATTGTAAGGGCGTATCCCTAATGTGTTTTGAGGTCAGAGGGTGCTAACGAACTTTGGTTCCTGTGATCATTAACCATTGACAATCATGCTTGGGTGCAAATGACACTATCAACTATTAGTAAATGACAACAAATTATTTTAAGTATGGGAATTATTTTCAATCTATA
This sequence comes from Thaumatotibia leucotreta, assembly GCA_025490895.1. Classification (NCBI taxonomy): domain Eukaryota; kingdom Metazoa; phylum Arthropoda; class Insecta; order Lepidoptera; family Tortricidae; genus Thaumatotibia; species Thaumatotibia leucotreta. The sequence goes on from JALPQI010013138.1 coordinate 20,569, forward strand.
GGGTAAAGTACCGGCATAGAGTAATAACAAATAGAGTGACCTTGGCTAGTCTGTGGCTATGAGTAAGCCTATTTCAAATAAAAAAAATCAAATGACGGGAAATACATGGGTAAATAATACGTTTAAAGACAGCTTCTTGTGGACTTAAAAGTTCTGATCTGTTCTATCAAAATCTGTTTTACCGTATTTGCCAAACAATATATTATCTAACAAATTGAGTAGTTATTAGTCATATAGTATAAATCAGCGATCGGATACCGTTATTTTCTCCATACAAAACGGTTATTTGTAGTTCTTTGGTACATAAATTCGTTTAATAAAATATTCAGTACTACAATCATATTTATACCTACTCTATAAAATATTTTGAGATATTGGGCTATTTTGAAGTATTTCTAAGAAACCGGTTCACTGGTTCAAATAACAGGCGTTATTAGGTTTCCTCGTGTAAATTTTCACAAACAAGTTTAAGTTTTTCAATTAGACAACAAGAAAATATATTTACATAGCCATCAAAAATCAACACGTTTCATAAGACCACATGATTTAATATCACTTTAATTATAGCGTAAGAAGTACGAGTATGCAGAGTTAATTTTCAACGAAAATCATGAAATTTATTATAAAGGATTTATTAAACAAATATTGTCATCGTTTGTCAGATTGTCAACATTACTGTAGGTAATTAGCTAGATATTTTTTATTTATCATATATTATTTTCCCACGCATTTTACAACGATATGGGATACAGTGATTTGCCACAGTGATAAAACGTTTAGTCATTACCGTACGGAAGCGTGATTGTATGCGTTTACATATGTCCGGTGCAAGGATTTATTCCAAGCTAACTTTAGAGGGCCACTCATGTGCATTCCCACACATAAAATGATTGTGGCATGACGAGGGTTGCATTTGAAAATTGCTTACATCCGAAATTGAATGTGCAATATGTTTTTAATCGGCCTGAAACATATCTCTGTCTATCTATCTACAAATGACTATGTACCTATCTGGATGTTTAAAAGACACTTTAAAGAAATTGTCCCATTCTGTTTTCATTGATTCTTGTTACGATATTAATTTGTGAAATGAAACGAGATTTACTAACACAAGCAAAAACAAGTAATACAGAATTTCAAACCAAGTAAACTAACATTATCAGTTGCTTCGGATGCACTATCGGCCAGGATTACTAAGAGGTAACATATACAGGGTGAACGATATGAAGTGTTAACAAGTAGATTTAAAGTGTTACCAAGTCAAAGTAATACCGGCTTATTAAAGAAAATAGGTTTTTTTTGAACACCGCATTGAAGTCTTAGGCACGCAAACATTTGGGTTGTAGACGGCAAACTTAAGAACGAAACTGAGCTTCGGCTTATAATATAATAATATAAATGCAATGAAGAAAGCAATCGTATTTCATTGGCACATATCAGTGGTCACAAACGTGCTGCGAGCAAATATTTTTTTACCATTTGAAGACCATAGTCAAGGCAAAAGGCAAAAAATTTACTGAAGGTAAATTTAATCACAAAATGTAATATTTTTTCTCTTGTTTTTTTCTTATTTATGGTAATAAATTGTTGTAACTAAAAAATCGCAGTACTTTGAAATTAGTAATACTTCATATCGTTCAGTGTACAATTATTAAACCTCTAACAATCATATTAATAATATTATTTTAATTTTATTAAACAAATTATTATTTTATTAATATTATTATCTAGAAATAACTGACGATACAACATTAACATTTAGTTATATTTTTTTAAATCATAATTCATGTCAATTTTATTAAATAATAGTTTATTAACTTTATTACAAGCTTAGTATTACATAGAATCAAAAAAAAAAATACTAAAATAACACCGTCTATTTAAATTGTAATAGTTTTTTTTTCTGGCATCCATAACCACGGAGGAAAGGAGCCACTTTGAATGTTTCTCAAAACTCCTACGGAAACACTTATTCACCTAGATCGAGTTTTCTTCAATATAATAAGCACTTTTAAGATACCTAATCATGGACACCAGCTATCAAAGAATATCTGCGGCTCAGTCAGTGTCTGGACAATCTTCGGCGCTTATCATGTGGCACTAACATGACTTCGCACAGAGGACCACCGCGGTTTTGTTACCAATCGTAATTTGCCTTTGAAACTGCCGGCAATCAGACTCTTATCTTATAGATACGATAAAATCTGCAGTGGCGACAATTTCATCATTGTCCCGCCCATTACCGCCACTTAAGAGTATACTGGAGCTTGCTACCGCGAACTCCGCAAATTTCGCTCTTGTCACTCCTACGAAAACACCGCCAGAATGACAAAGACAAATCCCCAAAATTTACGGATTTCGGAGTTCGCGGTAGGGCCGCCGCTGAGCATATTATTCAAAACTATGGATATCTGTCGCGATGACGAGGTTGGCATTGCAACCTGTGTGGTTAAAATAGCAGAGTAAAACAGCTTTCGTTATTGACTGCCCGATGTTAGGAATGAGAGCAAGGAGCAGTAATCCAATACGATCACGTTACCAAATCACTTACCATCAAGCTAGGTCAAAGTCGCCGAGCCTTATAACTTATTGTATATAACAGAAATTTTATCGGTGTCCAGTGGCTGAATGGTTGAGGCATCAGCCACGAAGTCTGAGGCCATCGTGGGTTCTACACACATCCGGCGTTAATAAAGTTGGTTATTTTTATTTGATGTGTGACATCAATTTTTATTTAGCCTACAACGATGTCCCACTACTAATATTTTTTAGCAATATTATTTAATAAAACAATTCAATTTGTAGCATCAAAAAAAACTGTAGCTAATATATTTTATTATTGTTTTTGCGGCATAAATATCCGAGACGAGTTCAAGCACTCGAAATTCAAAAATCGAAACCCACGGAGGGAGCAGTCGAGTTTGTATTAAACGGCTCCAGAAGGCTCTTAAATCCTATCGACACGCACTTATTCATCTGTCTGAGACGCAACAACAGTCACTGTCGTGTTGTCGGGTGTCGTGCCATGAGAAATTACCTGCTTAATTACTTGCGGGAACCTTCACAATGAACAGTCATTTTGTCAATTGGTGCACCCGGAATTTTAAATTAAATTAATTAGTGGTCACGAGAGTGACAAACGTTTAATTAAGCTTAAGTAGAACAGAGTTCATGTCGTTGATTATTGTGATAAAGTAAGTTTTAGTGTTTTTAGCATTAGAAAAAACTATTGTTGCTGTCATGTATTTGCCAGCCTTCATAGCCTAGTTGGTAGTGACTAGTGACCCTGCCGAAGCTGGAGGTCCTGGGTTCGTTTCCCGGCGAGGGCATTTTTTGTGCATTTATTTATCACAAATATTTGTTCCTTGGTCATGGCTGTCTACGTATTTAATTATCTATATGTATCTATCTATTATACATAATTTCGTTGCCGGGTACCCAGGACACAAGACTTAATTGAGCTTACTTGGGACTAGGTCGATATGTATAAGATATCCCAAGATATTTATTTAACATTTCTAACAAAATAAATAAATGCCAAATCATGACGAGTATTTTTAGCTTATTTTAATGTAAAATAACGAAATCTTACGATAAGAATACCGTTGTGAAATTCTACGAGTATTAAGTAGGTATTTTTTTTCTTTCAGTAGCGTTAAGGTCATAGTTGTCATAAATAGATAGCAGTAAATGTCATATAATTTATAGTAGCCAAAGTTGCTAAATAGTTCGATACAACTTAGTAAATGTAACCTAACATAACAACATATATTTAGAATAGTCTCCATCAGATGTATCGGTCAGATTCGTATCAAACTATAATTAGCCACTTTGACTGCTACTAAGTTTAAGATTCTGACTGTACCAGAAAAGTTGAACAAAAAAAGAATACCCAGTTTATAAATTCATAATATTCATTTATTCATAAAACGGGACTTTATTTGAGTAAACTACATTAAAACTATTAAGTTAATAAAAAAATACCTAACATTACTTAAAAAAATAAAACACTTAAAACTATGGAATATATATGTTTATAAATTCAATAAATATAGTTTCAATCCAATATCGTAAAACACGGTTTAACCGACGTTTTACTTCACGCTTGTTCATCAAACAGTGATCTCATAAAACTACCCATCATTTTGTCTGAGCCATGACTAATTTTGTTAGTATTATGATCCTCTGGCGCCGATTAAAGTCTAAACGAACTCTTGTCAGAGTACAAAATAACAGAGTTCCGTAGATAAAATGAAATATCTTGGGCAATATGTTCAGAATTTGAACATTGAACAACTAGTGGCTCTGGGAGGTGTAAACCTTGCGAAGGATTTATTTCTTTGCACATGGATGTCCATTTATTTAATTGACTTATTTTTATTAGAAAGAAAATTAAAACATTATACATTTTTATATAATCTTTGTATCTGTCACATAACCGCTATGTATTGAAAATGGCATACGATACTAATACTCGTAATTCAAATCAAATTACAAAATAGCGCACTATAGTCGTCAATCACAATGTCACCATCGTCAATCTTTCTCAGTCCACTGCTGGACATAAACCTCACCTATGTATGGAAGGCAAATTAGCGGCAACCCTAGTATGTATCATCACTCACACAAGCATGGTACGCGTTCACCTACACGACCTTGGAATGTATGCGTAGCAACGCGGTTGTTTCATACATTTGACCATCAGTGTCCAAGGTGTGGTTTTAGTATGAGCCATCTACATTAACCAAAGAATAAGGTACACTCGGCTAATACTTTACCAATATTTATCTAAGTTATAATGAAATCTCGTAAGAGCTAAGTCACGACTCCAAGAGCCGTTTGATTTTTATAGCCACATAACTTTGATTGTTAAGAATTTATTTTATTGCGAAACATTATTAATTGAATAGTTTTTATGGGAGAAGCCGCTAACGTTAGCACAGATCACCGTAACTGTGACTTTAGTAGTAGATATTATGCCGTGTGGTGACGGCAGTGAGAATACATTTGTCACCACCCCCAACTCCTCCTGCGAGTGTCGTAAGAGTCAACTAAGGGATTGAAGTGTCACTGCCCATTATTTGACAAAGGATTGATTATGGGCAGCAGCGTCATCATAGTGGACACATTATTGCGATTGCCAATCCGCTTGCCCAACGTGGCGATTATGGGCCTACGTCCAGCAGTGGACTATCTGATGATGATATGATGATGATGATTATGTGAGTTAATGTACCCACACATAGCTTGTTATGCAAATCCCTGACGTAACAATGTCATTATAATCACCAAAAAAAAAAGCAACATCAACCGTTTTCTCCAAGATCCCAACATCAAACCCCCACATACGAGTAGTGCCAACGGGACTATCATCTCGGGGTTATATTATCCGTTCGATTAAAAAAACAATTTTGGGAATCTGTTCACGATTCTGGAAGATAAGTAGGTATAATAAATAATAAATAAATATTTTTGGACATCTTCACACAAATCGACTTAGCCCCACGTTCAGCTCAATTAAGGCTTGTGATGTGGGTACCAGGCGACAATATATTATAATAGATAGATACATATAGATACTTAAATACATAGACAGCCACGACCAAGGAACAAATATTTGTGATAAATTGAATTAAACTTGGAAAATGTCGGAGCAAGTTAGGATATTGACGAAAATTCTTTGTTTTATATTTGTTGCAAGACTTGTAGTTGGTTTATTTTTACGAAAGAAGATTCAAGCTTGTGTTTATCCCCAAAAATAAAACAAATATCTATATGTGGAACTAATTAGTGTGTAATTCTGTTAGGGAGGTTGTGTAGGCGGTCCTCCGTGATAAAGGTCGGATAGGATACTAAATTAATTTTAAATTAAATTAAGTTTAAAGGTGAAGACATGCATGGTGAGTATATTAGAACTATCAATATTCTAATAATTTCAAGGTATATTTGTATTTATATTATCAGAGTTATTACGCTTATCACCTATGAGTTTATCTTTTGCTAGTAAAAAGACTTACTAAAAACTTAATAATTGAATCGAAGCGTCTTCACGATAATTATTATTTACAAAGATGCAAACAAAGTTTTTTTAATCGCTTTTTATATTCAAAACTGAACGATATATATAAATAAATATCTTGAGACATCTTACACAAATCGACCTAGTCCCACGGTAAGCTCAATGAAGGCTTGTGTTGTGGGTACGAGGCGACGATATATATAATAGATAGATACATATAGATACTTAAATACATAGACAGCCATGACCAAGGAACAAATATTTGTGATAAATAAATACACAAATAATGCCCTCGCCGGGATTCGAACCCGGAACCTCCAGCTTTGTAGGCAGGATCACTACCAACTAGGCTACGGAGGCTGACAAAATTATTTATAATAATATACTTAATTATGGCTTATGGATATGCTCAATTAAGGCTTGTGATGTGGGTACTAGGTAACGATATATATAATAGATACATACGTAAAAATACGTAAATACATAGACAGCCATGACGAAGCAACATATATTTGTGACAAATAAATACACAAGTAATGCCCTCGCCGGGATTCGAACCCGGAACCTCCAGCTTCGTAGGTAGAGTCACTACTAACTAGGCTAAGGAGGCTGAAAAATACATAAATTAAATCTATCTACATAATGTTCTTATTATAATTAACTACCTACCCTCTTTTTACTTGTAAACCACATCAATAATAAAAAAAGCTAAATTTCAATCGATCCCTTTTTACGATAGTAAGTAAATATAAACAAGGGTGTTTCAAAACTTACAAATATGTATGCCCTGTAGCATCTATCATTTACTGATAAATTTAATAAGTCTCATAATTGAAAAGCCCATGTAAATACGTAATTTACAATTTTTTCCTCGCCTTTCATGGGTAAATTACAAGTTCGAGCTATGTTTACATACAGTAACTGCTTGTGTTGCCAATTTGGTAACCAGTAACCACACGACTCGATTACCTGGTTAATATAATAAAGAACCATTATTATAAATATTAAGACCTACTTATTTAAGAAAATAATAATTTAAATGCAGTATCCGAAGCTTTTATCACGAACGAATCGTCTGAATAAATAGCGTTTGATGATGCCCTGGTACAGTATAAACCGTAAATTGATAATACGGGTATTGAAAAACAAAATTGAAAAAATGGGTATTGTTTCTGTTCCCTAATAAAATATTTTAAAATAAAAATAAAACCGCCTTCAAAAATTCGCCCGAACTAAAAAGTAAAAAATAATTTTATTTCCTACTTCTTAGGATTTCCTACCCAAACCTTTAAACCTAGGTATCCTACAGGTATCCTACAGATTTCTTAGAAGTCGGTGCCAAGCCAAATACGTTCATAGGTATATACTCGTATTAGATAGAGCTTTGTAACTTACTGTCAGTCCGATTATGTTGTTATCAACACGGCTGTCCCAAATCAAAACCTAGCAAGGGACATTTTTTGGCAAAATACGTTTTTTTAATGTATCTGCCCCAAATGTTGAGCTGCGTCTAATGCAAAAACACCTGTATTTCTATCTCAATTAGAATCAAAGTTATGAAACCCACTAAACCTAGCAAGGACATTTCTTGCATGCCCGTAACATATTCAAACTCCTAGTAAGTAACATTTTCAAGATCAAAAACCTGGCAACTGCATGTTATACTAGGTTTTTGAGTTTGTAAATGGAACATACTAGATTTTTGAATATGGAATTGTCCCTTACTAGGTTTTTGATTTTAAAAATTGCCGAAGGGTTGAGCAAGGAATTCAAATATAACAATAAATAAAACCTATCAAGTCAGTAATGAGTGAAGTTTGCGTTCTAATGGTCGCCGCTCCCGCGCTCCCTGCCTGCGGTTCTTGTCACCGCCCCGCGGGTGTCATAAGAGTGACTCTTACAATTTCAATTCAATTCTTCTCCATCAATCCTCAATTCTTCAGTCGACTGTCGACTGAAGAATTGAATTGATATTGACCATTTACTTATCGACGATCGATGACGGCTAGCAGCGTCATCATAGTAGCCAAAATATGAATAATTTTAACTAAAAAATATATGTGAACTCAAGGCTTAAGGTTTTAAGTTGGTGACGATACCAAGATTGTGTACTAAAAGTGCGCGATTATGGAATTATGCAATTATTTAGGTTTGTTTACAATTATTTTAGTTTCTACTGACGATTTGGTTGTTAACCGACGAACCTACCGTAAATTGTACTTTTTGATAATAAACAAAATTGGATCTTCGATAATTCATAACGTCACTATCATTACGTACATTATTTGTATTGTATCGGTATTGTCCGTTGTCTCTCTATGGAAGAACCCTGGACAAATTATCAGATGCTTCAAATTACGACGAAGGTACTGATAAAACTAATCAAATAATATGAATTCTTGTTACTATTGTGTTGTATTTGTTATTTCTTTCTATTAATTTCCACGACTCGATATTAAACGTGCCTATTTTGCGTGGTTCCGACGCTGGCCCAGTACTTGTTGGGGACTTCACATACGTATACACACTTGAATTTCCTTGCAGGTGTATGCAGGTTTCCTCACGATGTTTTCCTTCACCGTAAAGCACTTGTGAATATCAAATGATATTTCGTACAAAACTTTTTGAAAAACTTATTGCGGATTTGAATGTTTATTGCCGTTTTATTATTTTCGCTGGTAAGCCGAAAGTCACGTGTGTAGTAATGTTTATACACGTGATATTCGAATGGTATACACATGCACACACTCATAGCAGAAGATGATACCCAAATTTTCTCCTGTCAGGATTAAAAGAGCTCACAGTTCTTAGTGGAAATCATATTAAAAGTTACAAAAACAAAAAACAAGTGCGAGACATCTTTGCAAAAAAAATGCTCATTATGGCAATGACCCTACTGGGGGAAGCCTATGTCCAGTAGTGTACATTTATTGTCTTAGAATGATGTTTTTGGGAAGTTTCAATGAGTAGTAAATTGTTAGTAAGTAATATGCAGCGAAGCTCTGCGGGAAAGAACTGGTAGTCAGTAATTTCAAAATAATGTTAATCCCCTAGGTTGCAATTAAGTAGGGTGCTTTGGGTAATTTCAAAAGTCGTCTTATTTCGAATTACCATAAAACGTACCATTATTTTTATCATTATCAAGATTTATTCCAAAATTACCCGAGCATTTATGTAGTTTGAAATTACCCCAATGCACTATACTACAAAGTTACCTTAGGTACTATTAAAATGGTAATCCTCATCCGGATTTCGAAGTAAGCATTAGCTTGATTTTATATTTGAAATTAAAGAGTTTACTGCTTACAAGCAGTAAAATGTACCATTTTTGTACCACTTGCTAGGTTTCAGTTTTGTAATTGACATAACATTTCTATTATTTTTTGTAATCAGTTGTTAGTAAGGCACATAAAAGTTCCAAATAGATACATATATTCATTTTCAATAGTTTGTCTTATAAAGCAAGTTATACTTCTCTATATAAAACCAAGTCTTGTGAGATAAAGGCCTCTGCTACTATTTTTTTTTTAACAAAATGTTTGTTTGCTTCTCCTGTAAAATTTCGCTAAATACACTTACTAGGCTTTGATCTGGGACAGCCGAACAGAATGATCTACCTCAGTCATTTTCATTAAAGCATAACCGGTGTGACAGTAAGTTCTATGACTTGACTATAGACAAAAATCTATCAAATACGGTCATATACTCGCGAAGTGAACATATTTGGCTTGGCACCGACTTCTAAGAAATCTGTAGGATACCTGTAGGATACCTAGGTTTAAAGGTTTGGGTAGGAAATCCTAAGAAGTAGGAAATAAAATTATTTTTTACTTTTTAGTTCGGGCGAATTTTTGAAGGCGGTTTTATTTTTATTTTAAAATATTTTATTTTACGCTTTTTAGTACTGTAAAATCGTTATTTAGTATACACTGCACTGTAATAGGCCAGAAAACCTGAACTGGATAACTTAAATATTCAAAGAATTATCCCATTATCGAGGAGATATACAGTGTATCATCAGTAGGTATGAATAATTTCAAAGATTATAGGTAACAGCCTTAGCATGCCTATATTATTTAAAGAATCACTAACCGCTAACCAACATGTCATAACTACTAAGCAAAAACTTGAATAGATCTCGAAAATGTATGACAGTTGTTACATTCAAAGAATTACTTAATCGTTAAGGAGTTATACCTTTCGTCATCAGCTCACCAATATGAGACTATGACCACCTAAAGGCAAATACTCAAATAGCTTCCAAAATATATGAACTATGTTATATTTAAAGAATTATCCCCCAACTCCTAATCTCTAAGGAGTTGTACCTTCCATCATCAGCTCACCGACATGAAAGGATGACCACCTAAACGCAAATACTCGAATAGCTTCCAAAATACATGAAATATGTTATATTTAAAGAATTGTCCCCAACTCCTAATCTCTAAGGAGTTGTACCTTTCATCATCAGCTCACCAACATGAAAGGATGACCACCTAAAGGCAAATATTCAAATAGCTTCCAAGCCTTAGCATGCCTATATTATTTAAAGAATCACTAACCGCTAACCAACATGTCATAACTACTAAGCAAAAACTTGAATAGATCTCAAAAATGTATGACAGTTGTTACATTCAAAGAATTACTTAATCGTTAAGTAGTTATACCTTTCGTCATCAGCTCACCAACATGAGACTATGACCACCTAAAGGCAAATACTCAAATAGCTTCCAAAATATATGAACTATGTTATATTTAAAGAATTATCCCCCAACTCCTAATCTCTAAGGAGTTGTACCTTCCATCATCAGCTCACCGACATGAAAGGATGACCACCTAAACGCAAATACGCGAATAGCTTCCAAAATACATGAAATATGTTATACTTAAAGAATTATCCCCCAACTCCTAATTGCTAAGGAGTTGTACCTTCCATCATCAGATCACCAACTTAAAATGTTCATGACTAGACGCAAATACTTGATTTGTCTTCGAAAAGAAATAAAAAATGTCATGTGTGCCTACAACATTTGAAGAGTTCCCTCGATTTCTCCAGGATCC